>JAABKK020008931.1:0-24103 GCA_011634745.2 Catotricha subobsoleta
TTTCAGACTGAAATTTAGAAACTTTTAACATCTTGACTATCAAGATCCGATAAAAATATGTATTTCGCTCGCGGTCATCCTATAATAAATATGTATAAAAAATAAAAAAATTGAGACATTTTAAGTGGTCCACTGGTCCATGGACCGGTCCACTTAGAGAGGTGTTTCACTTAGAGAGGTTTTACTGTATAGGAAAAGCGAGCGAAAAAATTTTATCGGTGGCATAATCATTTCAGTTTCGTGGAAATTTATTATTCCGACTATAGGATCCACTACCGCCTACAATATTATCGAAATGTTATATGGAATAAACGATTCAATATGTTAAGTAAAATAAAAAAAAAATTATTAAGTACGATGTTTCTCGTTTATTTTTTTAGGCACTTTTAAACCTTACATATTTTTCTGTTTTCCAAAAATTATAGAATTCGTTCTAATTCTAAATTATTAAACGATCAGTTTTAAATAACCCAGTGATTTCTGTGCTTTAAAATTATTACCGATAGATGTCAGGTAGATGTAGAAATAATGTTACACTTACAAAAGAATTTTGACATTTTGTTTGATATAATTACGCTTTATACAATAAGAAAAAAAATGTAGTCAGTTTTCGTTAAAATACTTTGATTCAAATTGAAAGAAATAAAAGTCTAGAAACAGTGGTATTTGTTTGTTTTTCTTATTGATTACAATTGGCAGCACAATGCCAAAAGATCGTTCAAATAAGGGCTGCTTGAGCGGATACGACTTAGATCAAAAAATTCAGTGTCCGTATGTAAAATCACATTTTATTCATAAAGCACGAATGCAATATCATTTGATAAAATGCCGTAAAAGTCATCCAGATGCAACTAAAGTCGAATGCCCATTCAATTCAATACATATCATAAATGAGCAAGAGTTATCGGTAAATGTTATTTTCATACTCCCAAATTAATGCTTTAGTCTGAACTCTAAGGACGGTAAGTATTAACAAGTGCAACCTAAGTTTTTGATAAATCTCATTTCGATTAAACTTGACCACACCTCAAGTTTTATACCTCGGATTTCATAAAACTCTACTATATAAATGGGTTTCATGAATTACGAGGTATGAAACTCGAGGCTGTATCAAGTTTTAGCTAGTTGAAGTTTATCAAGTGCTCGAGTTACACAAGATTTGTGGGTTACTCTTGTTGATGATTACCGCCCTAAGAGTTCAGACAATAAATAAATTGCATCAATATATAATTATTTTTTTATAAAAACCTATTACAGTTTCACGTTGTTGAATGCACGGATCGTGCTTCTTTTGATCAATACAAATATAAACTTAAGACAAATGTTGATCCTAAACCAGAAATAACTGAAGTAATCAAACCGAAACCACAAGCAACAAAAGGGGTAGAAGAACTATGGGATGATGTAAATATAATTTTAAAAAAAAATGAGTATTAAAACAAATTTGACTAGTTAATATATTTTTTTTCTATTTTAAGTTTGACCATCCAACTTACGATGCTACAAAATATGCTGAAAGTTCGTCAGTTATTCGTTCAATTAATATAGTTCCACCAGCACAACGTAGAGCTTTTCGTGAAAATGAACGACAGCGTTTGACGGAATTAAATAAAATGAAGAAAGATACTGATTGTAGTGATTGAACCTCATTTTATGTTATTTATACTTATTTTAACTTAAATTTTAGTATTAAAAAACTGTTAATTAATTAAATTTGGTATAGATATCATATGGACAGCTTTTGGTGTACATATTTTATAACGTTGGTAAAGTTACCAACCCTTTTGTCTCAGCCCAACTTTTTCAAAATCCTTACAGCAGGCTATTCTCATTAAAATCAAAATGTAATAAATGTGGAATATTAGCAATTCGTTTCAGCCAATGATTCCCGCGCTAGGGAATATAAGAAAAAGGTGGGTCTGAGAAAAAAGTGCATCGTGAAGTTTATCCATTTGTCTATTTTATAATAACAAAATAATAATTTTACAATTGATATTGTTTCCTTGTTGTTCTAATAGAGGCTTTATTAAATTAAATTAATACAGAATAAAAATGATAGACGTCTCTTGTTAATATATTTCATTTTCATTATTTTTCAATTAAACATATATAATTATTTTTAGCTGGTCTCCACCGATTTTTAACTTCTATTAACTCATCAATAGATCCAAGAAATTATTAAATACAATTTCGAACTCGTCACGGATTCGAAGTCTCAGTAATTTAATCTTCTAAATAAACTTCAAGGTACCTCACAAATCGTTCTTATGGCATACTGAGATAATGACCACAATCGCTTACCAGCACAAATGAAATAGACGGACTTTGCTCCTAATAATCATATAGCAGAGAACAAATCTTTTTCTATATACCAAACAGTATTTTCGAAAAACATTAATCATGAAAGCGAAGGCAAAGAAGAAAAAATCCAATGGGCAATTGAAAAAGTAGCATTTAATTTACTTAATCGCTCACGACATAATATAATTGGGAATGGATATGTTATATAAATCGTATTACGTTGTTCAGGCATCAACATTTCCTTAAACTTCAATATATTCGATCAACTTAACTTTTAATAAATAATGAACAAGAGAGCTCTATTAATATTATTGTTATCAATTCACAAATTTTCGTCAAATTGAATTTTAAATACCAACATTTTATAAGAGTATGTATTACTACCTAATGTGTACCTTGCGTTTAACCATAGAAAAGCAGCTTCTACAAAAAAAAAAAAAAAAACATAAAATACAATAAATAAATAAAACTACATACAAAAATTATGGATAAAGTAAAAATGCGTGTACCTAATCTCTTTTCTATAAACGATTGAAATCATTCAATTCAATATCCAAAACAATAAAATTATTTGTTTAGCCCCCACCCGCCAAAAAAAAAATAACAGAAACATTCACACACACACATACCCACATCAATTTAATAAAAGAAAAGAAATCACCTTTTCAAAATGCTCTCCTGTCACTGCACTGTTGGTTTGTTTTTGTCAAAATTCTCTGTGTACAATGTGCAATGGTGGTAATAATTTATTATTATATATTTTAAAATGTGTTTCACATAATCACCACCATACGGCGCTCTATTCATCGCACATAAATCAAAAGAATTTTTTTTTGTTGTTTTGTGTATTTTTATTTTAATATTGTACGTGTGTTAAAATTTCAGTATATTCAGTATTTTGTAATGGTTCTTTGTGAGAGCACGCGTCGTTCGTCGTAAGCGAAAAAAAAATTTGTTTCGTTCGAATATTACTGAAAATTTCTAAAGCAAAACATAACAAAATTATTTACCGAGTGAAATAAAGAGTAAAACGTAAAAATTGTTTATTTAAATCGTTCCAATAAATGAAAAGAGCATATAAATTATTTAAATAAAATAAAAAAAGTTAATACATTTTAATTGTTGACATTGTGTAAAGTGCATAAAATAATTTTCCGGTTATTTTTATTTAAAACTAAAATAAAATAATAGAATAATTTTTTTATTGAGATTACTTATTGTATATTAAATGCCAATATATTAATTTACAAAAACTGGAAGAAGTAGTAAAAAGAAATAATAATAATAAAAAAAAAAAAACAAAATGCAAAGTGTTTGTTTGATGAACAAATGACAGCTACTCTTGTGGTGCTTGAACTGTATGTTGTGAATTTTTGTGTTATATATGTGCAGAACTAAACTATAATACATAATGTGAGATGGCTGTATAGTGTATCTAGTGCTATAGAAGAAGACGGAATTAGTCAAAAGTGAATTATTATTTCTTTTATTGAAATTTGAAAAAAAAAAAAATATAAGTATATGTATATATTTTTGCTTCAAGTGGAATAACACCGAAATTTGTTTTCGAAAAAAAAAAAATTATTACAGTTCAAGAAATTGTTGAATGAAATATTATTATTATTATTTTATTTTATTTTTTTTCAAATAATTTATCATCCAAATATAAACAGTTTACTTAACGATATTTATCGTACTGTCATGTCAAAAGAAACTGAGTGTCAAATAATTGTAACTGAAAAAATAATATATTTAAAAAATTAATATTGTTATTTACATTATTTTGAGAGTGAACCAATAAACTTAAACAGAAAAATAAAAGAATAATTTTAAATTTCATCGATAGCGCATTCATTGCAAACACAAACATATCAAACATACACGCATACCAACATATAACTGGTATATAAGCTTACATCAAAAACTATACAACTATTTGGAGTAACCATTTGTTCAAAACAATCAACGGAGAATTCTTTTCTTAAGGCTTACAATTTTTTTTTTTTCTTTTTTTGGTAAGTTTATCTTATTTCTACATTTTCTTTTAAATGTTGAATTATTCACGTTTCTTTTGGAAATTTTCATTTCGATTGAGCAACATTCATCCCCAGGAAATTGTTTAAGTTAAGTGTGCAGAGTAGCCACTTAGTGGAAGGCGCCTAGTTAAAATCAAAATGAAATTTCTGTTAGGAAGGAATTTATAGATTTTTATACTTATTTTAGCGTAAGATTATAGCGAGATATTTTAAATTAATAAAAGTGAATTAAGCGAAATTCATGGTACCTTTTTTTTTTATTTTCCTTAAATAAATTGTACCCTATTTATATGCATTGCCCTATAACTCCTATATGTACAGCAGTCTCAAAATGGTCTATAAACCGTTTATATCGACTTTAATAATCCGACTATATACGATCTATAGATCTATATTTTTTGGTCTATATATTCGTATAATATAGACGGGATATTAAACTGTATATAGACGCTGTAATAGACTGCTTTGAGACTGTAGTCTAAAAATGCAAATGATCAAAACTAATGATTAACATCGCTTAATCCACTTTCGTTATTCCGGAAGATCTCGCTCATCTGTCGCAAACGGTGGATGCGAGCTTAAAGTCAGAAAAATAAAATAATTTTTTTCGCAATATGTATTGAAAACTAAGCCATTGGATTCATTTTTAAAACATCTCAACATGAAAAAAAAAAATATTATCTACTGTTATCTGTATGTCGGTTAATCCACTATTCGTGATCAATATTAATATAATTTTTCCATGAATTATTTGTTTTAAGCAAGCATAAAAATTTCAATAAGATTAATAATTTATAATTTCTGGTTATTCTGTATAAAATTCATAAATTAAATTGTACAAATCTAATTCATTATATTCATTTATGTGCAATCTATCAATTAAATTAATTCTCTTCCCTGTATGCGCGCCCTGTATTAGAACATTGCATTTTATTGTGTTTGAAATACATATATGAATGTGTGTGTGGAGGTGAATGTTAAAAAGTATTGAGAGTGCGTGCGTATGGCTTTATATATGGTTACACTAACACAAATGAATAGCAAAACTGCATTTACACTCGACTCCATTCATATATTTTATATAATTTTAATACTTTAGAAGTATTCATTTACACTTCCTTCCAAATCCATAGCACATAACCGCTTTATTCTGCACGCGGCTGATTTTATACATATAAATATATACATTTATGCGATTGTATTTGTGTGTGCAATGTATTTAATCCATTTACTAAACAGAAGGTAAAGTAACGCCATACAGAAATCCACATACACACATGCAAACAAATACACAACAACGAAACATTAAATAATGTTTTATTAAATATATTATTTATTTATTTTTTAGTTTTTTGTCTTTCATTTTACATTATAACAAGTAACATAACACAAACAACAAGAGAAGAGCACGATTATGATGAACGAACTAACATAAAAGTAACTACCTGTTGTTGTATTTGTGTGTTGTGTTGTGTTGTGTTGTCGTTTTTTTTTTCTTTATTTTATTTTATTTTTATTTGTCGTTGCCCGTTACGCCGTTACTTTTTTAATCTCAAAAAATGCTTCAATATTATTAGTATTGCTTTAGTTTAATATATTATTTTGTTGTTTGATTTTTGATATTTATTATGCTTGGCTTTTAATACTTATATAAATTATAGTTTAAACAGCATAGTAAATTTATAAACGAAATAAAGAAAAAAAAATTAAATAAAAATATGATTAATTTTGTGCATAGTCAAGCTATTTTTTTTGTTTTCTTTTCTGTTGTTATTGCGCTGTTAAATTATCTTATAACTTTTTATTCATCATATTATCGATAATTCAAGCAAAATCTTACAGCACCACATGGACTTTCGTATTGCTATATCATTTAAAATATCTTCGACCAAAAGAGTTTTGCTTATGTTTCAATTTTCTTGCTATCTGCAAAAATACAATTGTGAATAAACATTAAAAAAAAAAAAGTCAGATACGAGGTAAAGCGATTTAACCATTCTGCAGTGACAGAAGGGATATTCCATTTTCTTCCATGTAGAATGTTAGAGATGGCACAGACTGTAGCCGCCAATGTAATGACATTGATGTAGAGTTAGATCTAGCTCTAAAATAGCTCTACAATACGAAAGGAATATCCCTAGTATCTTGATTTCTATTTATCGTTACTATGTATTGTTGTATGCATCATATGATTCTATGTGTATTGGTTAGTTGAAATATTAAAAATAAAATTTTAAAATGAACGTTAAGAGATAAGAGAAACCATTAATTTCCTATAATTGTTGGTCGCACAAAAATAAACATTCTCATATAATATTTAATACCTATATAAACTTGAATAGCAATAACCATTCAGAAGTACATAAATAATCAAAAACACAAATACAAAAAAAATATAGATTTTGTACATTTTGTTTTGATTTATAGTTTGTTATTTGATTTGTTTTGTACACTACACATCTACATACAATTAGAGATTTCCAAGAAAAGTAAGTCGGTTTTTTTTTTAATCTTGAAAACCTTATTTAGTTAGTTGTCCAATAATTTCTAAGAACATAAGAAAGGAAAAATGTTACAGGCCCACAAATGTAGTCAAATTGTATTTCAATTTTCTATTGCTTTTTTTAATTCTCTTACCATTCTTGTTTCGCAAGGATTTCTTTATAACAATCTATGCTATGAATCTAAGATAAGCAACATACTCATACATACCGCTTACGTGTATTCAATTCGTAACTTGTATATTGTTCTCGGTTATTATAATTCAATGAAAGGGTTTTAAAAAATAAAAAGAAGAAGCATATTTGAAGACATTCCGTTGATTTTCTGAACCGGAAACATGAACAATACCTATGTTTAACGTAAATATTTTCTAACAGTTAGATATAGCTCAATTCTATAGATTAAGAAGAACCTTAGAAAGATATCTAGCTCATAACCTTTAAGTGGTTTTCGATAAAAAAAAAATGTTTGTTACATACTATAGTTTCGTCATGCGCAATGATCAGTATAGCATATTCGCTTGCATATAAATCGAAATTCTCCATAACCATTGTAAACGAAAACCTAATATATTATGAATAAAGGATTATATTGTTGTTGATTAATTAATAATATATTGCTTTCTTTTTATAGTTTCACGTTTAACCTCTTTTGCATAATAAAAAAATGTCTCCCAAAGTAGTAGTGGGATAATTAACATGAGATTAGATTGAGAACACACTAGCAAATTTATTGTCGAAAATACATTTTTTTTTATCTTCTATTAACTCATCTGCGCGAGCATAGTGGCAATAGAAACTGGACAATAATAATGTCGAAAATTGGACAATAAACTTGCTAGTGTGTTCTCAGCTTTAGATGCAGAACCACAAAGTCTTTTAAACATATTGGTTTTGGTGGCGATCGGTAGTTATTTTTTGTTAGCAAGAGCCAAAATTGTCAAGACACTAAAAAAAAAACTAGATTTTCCGAGCTCTAATAAAAAATCACTGTGAAGCGGCACCAAAATCAATATGTTTAAAAGATTTCGATCTAACCAATAGTCCAGATATCAAAATACTACTACTAATTTTGGAAAATAGTTTTATTTTGATTTTTTTGATTATGCAAATATACCAAATTTTATATATTTTGAATATTTTAAAAATCTAGAATATGAATAGAAAATAATTAGATTAAAATCGGTTTAAAAATCTACATTTAACTGATGGTTAGTGTTAATCGATGCTTAAAATGTTTATCAATTTTCGCTTTATTCTTACCCGATGTTTATGGATAATCTGAACTGAAGAAATATTTGTGCACCACTTTTGAATATAATTATGATCAAGTTCTTATTTATCTACCAATTTTAAGAAAAATGATTCCCCTTATCTTATTATTAATATATCAAGATACTTAAATTACTGGAAAATTCGTAAAATTACATAGGTTGGTACGAAGGTACCCATTCAGACACGATTAATTTGCACGTCAATTGATCAACATTTTATAGTTAACCATTAGAGTTCTCGATATTTAAAATTACTTCATCTCTTGAACTGGCTCGGTAAAAAATAAAGTCATTTGGTTCTTAAATTTTTCATGATTTATTTCATATTTTTCAACATTAGGCGTCTTCGAGCATTGACTTTAGATTACTTTAGAACAATGCATTTTGACATAAAAGTTACCATAAACTTACTCTAAAGTGATCTAAAATAATTACTTGAAGACGCCTATTGGATTTCAAATAGATTTCATACTTAACGCTAGAAATGAACATTAATAAATCAAATGATTTCCGTTAAATCATAATTCAACAAATACCTTATATCGTACAGGTGTAGACGTAGTGTATCTATCTTTATACAGAAAAATAAATTTTATATTTAATATTTCACAAAATCCCACACTTTTTTTTTTAAAAAAAAAAAGAGGTTATAAAATTAATAATCGTTAAACAAATTGTTCATCAATACCCATTCACTTTCACTTTCAAATACTAATTCTATTCTTGTATTATTTATAGAAAATTTATTTTACTCAATTCTCGCTAAATAATAATAAAACGTTTCTATCAAATCACCACATCGTTAATTATTTTATTTTAAGAATATCATAAGTTCAACTATTTTATTTAAATGTTTCTGTGTGTGGTTTATAGTTTGATGAATATCTCTCTATATACCATAAAACATATATCGCAGATTATAAATTATAATTATAAATAAATAAAAATAGAACAAAATTCATTTGGTAGAAGGTAAGTAAATTAAATGCTAATGCGCTCCACGTATAGACTGTCTCTGTCATTTTGTACCGATGTTAAAATATTGTTGAATATTAACCAAAAATTGCATTCGATGCAAGCAAAACTAAATTCAATTGAAATTAAGTTTTATTATTGAAATTCTCAAATCCTGATCGAAATTCTTCAGTTTACTATATCGATGGTTTTCGAAAATTATTTTTTGATGAAAATGAGATGAGGATGTCATCCGGATGATCTCGAAAAAAATGTGGGTTAACCGTTTTTGAATGTTAAGCCATCTATATCCAACATTTGATGATTGATAGAATAAAATTAATAATGCGAAAATTGAAAATGGAAATAGGAATTTTATAGATTTTAATATTTAGAAGAGTTCAGCAAAAAATGTTTCTAATTCTGTCACTTTAACTACAGAAAGTTAATACATACGTCTTTAATTTCATAAATTTGATAACTAAATAACTAGAAATATTTCATTTCTTCACAAATATTGGCAATCTTTAGAGTCCAACAGAAATATTAATTTCTTTTCGTCTACTTTTTTACATTTTAACCGTTATTGTCTCATATTATTTATATTATCTAAATACATCACATAAATAAATATTATCAAAACTTCTTCATCCACAAACAACTTATAGAAATAAGAAATATAATCTATATTTATTCTAACAAAGCTTCTAGGTTATGGATATTCCATTTTTCCGACTCATACTCTCATCACGAAAAATCATAATTAAAGAAAGATAAAATTAATAATTCAAGCGTATAGTTTAAACTGACATCAGAAACTATACAGATATACACATAATCATTACATAACTCACATAATATGGAAAATATAACAAAAATAGCTTCTATTTACTGTATAAAGAACAGAATCATAAATAATGTCAACGCTCATGATATTCCATATATTTTAATTAATATATTATAATTTCATATTAAACGTAATTATAATTTTCTCTTTCATTCCATACATAATAACTTTATGATGGCTGCGTTTCTTTTAATATATAGGGTGACTTAAATATTTTAATTATAATAAATGAGTGCATTTCACCTTTATCGCACAGTGTCACTGTTTTAGGCTCTAATATAGCGGCACTGTTGTGGTTTCTACAAACACAATGACAAAAATAATGATAATTATATACATATAAAGTTTGTGTTAATAATTGAGCGAATGACCTGATTGCAACTCTATAAATTCATAATGCATCCATTTTTTTTTATTCGTGTCCTACTCTTATTTTAATATTTAATAAAAATAGAAAAATACGCCCACCTATTTTTTTATTAAGTGCTTATAGGGTTATAGTTATAGGTATTTTGCTTTAATTCTTTAATAGGTATGTAAATATTATATTAGTACAAATCGCTTATTGACATAGTTGTGAGATACGAACTATCAGTTCACAATATTGAAGATATCGGTTCTTATTTATCCTGAAGCACCCTTGACTTGAAAGGGAAAAAAAAACTTCTATAAGATTATATGTAAACAAAACTGATTGATTTTCGTTGCGAAGATTATACCTATCAATTTAATTTTGGAGACCATACATTATTAATTAATACATTTTTACGTATGCGGTTAAGCTTTAAAAACAGAATTTGCTCCAACTTTAAAATCTGTACGGGAATCCTCCAAATTTTATTTCATCATTTGCCTATTATCGTATATGGCCAACCATTTCGTAACGCGGCGTGCCGGAAGCGTTTTATTTACAAATTTATTTTTTCTCCGTTCTCAAACGTTCCTAATGAAATTAAAAGGGTATCTCTTATTTTACATGCTCTACAATATAAGCATTGTTTTAAAAGTTTGTAAATATCTAATGGGGTACCTGTAATACCACGCTTCATTTGTTTGGCAGCGCACATTTCGTTCGTACTTAATTAAGTATTAAGCGTGTACTTAACTTTACTTAACTTAAAATTACATAAAAATATCACATTTTTATGTTTGTTTTTTTATATCGACTATTGGATTCGCTGCTAATCGAATCTAAAGCGAATTGCATTACATACCATATTCGAATTGTGGATAAATTATATAATGCTAAAAAAAAAGAATCTAAAAAAGTATCTATGATTTTTATTATTTTGTATCTAGATTTTGTATCTATAGATGATAAAATTAAAGTATCTGCGGTGGAATTTCACTTTTTTCACTTTTTACGATGTGATATAATGAAAAATGTATATGTGTACGCGTCAAACAGAGTGTAAATATAACTGTATTCGTGCTTTTGTCATGGTATTTGTTTAAAATCATCGCTATAATGAAATAAATCTCTTCATTTTTACACCATCTCTAGAGATAGTGTAATAGCGAAGAGAATTATTTCATTATAATGATAATTCCATACAAATACCATCATAAAAGCACAAATACAGTGACATTTATATCACTTTTGACGTGTACACACATCATTTTACATTATATCACTTCGTAAAAAGTGAATAAAAGTGAAATTCCACCGCTGGTTAAGATACTTTTGGTTAAATAAAGTATCTAGATTCGGTGAGATAAAAGTATCTAGATGGTGCGAACAGTGATAACGCCTCTTCCCGATATTTTTTTTAAAAAAAAATTGAAAATAAAAATTGCATCGAGCTTGGCTTATACAAAAATAGTATGTTTTTTCAGTTTTCCAAGTGTCATTAAGGGGACAGCGTGGTTTACTTCGCGGTAATTTAGAGAAATTAGTATGTTTTTTCAGTTTTTCAAAATGCGATGTGCGACGTGCACAGCGCGGTGTTTTCCGCAGTATTTTAGAGAAATAATATGTTTTTTTTAGTTTCTTAAAATTCGAATAGAAGACAGCGCGAGTTTTTCGGCGGTTTTTTTTTTGTATACGATTGTTAGAAGAAAAGTCAGCGAAAAGTGAAGACCTTTTATTGTTTTACTCAAAATGGATTTTTTTTTGTTGTTGGAAATTTACAAACACCCCCAGAAAACAAAAGCGTGCGCACCTATGTGTGTACCTTATGAGAAAATCGAATAATCAAATTCAACTGGTGAATTCCATCAAAATAATGTTCACTATTATTTCGACTGAAAATTTTATAACTTACAATTAAATTTATTCTTTAAATGAAGAATGAACAAACTTACAAAATGTTTGTATGGAAAAATGAATTTATAATCTGTATGTGAAATAAAAATGTATTGTAAAACTGTAGGTATAGTTCCTCAATAATAATTTTTCGTCAAATTGTTAAGATTTCCGCATTACACAAACTACAAAATAAAATTTGGATGATTTAGAAATTAGTTGTTTTTAACTGTGGACAAAATAGAATACAATATTGTTTGTATCATACCTACACACAGACAACATTGTATCAAATTAAAATAGAGAGTCACCGTAGAGCCACTGCGCACGATCACATAATAAAGGCGCGCTAAATTAAAAAGATAATGAGAATTTTTAATAATTCACGTACAGTTCCATTTATTTATTTATTTCTTTATTATTATTTATTATTTTTTTTTTTAATATTCTCTTACTTTAACTTAAGGCTTTGATGAATTTTTGTTATTGATGAAGGTACCTCTTAGTCTGATACATAAAACAATGATGTTTGTGTTGTGTTGATAATGATGATGAAGCAAGTAGTCATATAAATATGTTCCAATTGAATGAACGGATGTGGGAGAGGGGTGGAGGGGACATCAGAAAGTAAAATTTATAGTTTTTCATGTTTCATTTCATAACATAAAGTGATATAAGAATTTGAAGTTGTACTTTCGCTTATGAATACTCTACTTACTGAGTTGGTACAATTTTAAACTATCTCTCACAATATTTATATATTTACGTACATATACATATATTTTGTGATCTATATGTTGGTTTGGGAGGTACTACTTTATTATATTTCTTTTTATATACTTTTCTTTTGCTATTGTAATTTAAATGTTTGTTATAATCAACGTACAATTTTTATATAAATTAAAAGTTTGTTACGTTCAGTGTTCGTTACGTTATGTTATGTTTATACAATTTTCACTTTAGCTGATATTTTGTATAGAGTCTTAATATATAATTTGCAGTGATCATACTCGTAGTAAGCACGGACATAGGCATACACGAAAAAAAAAATAAGGAAGAAAGAATGAGAAGAAATATCTACCAGCGATATAATACAAATATATATAAAGTGTGTATTTTGTTTTTGTTGTTATATAAATGAATAGACTGATTAGAAAAGAGATGTGTAAACAAAAACAGCAAAATTATAATAAAGCTTTCACAATAACATTAATGAAATTGAGTTTTACATTTAAATGAAGCAAAGAAACCAAAACAAAAAAAAAAAAAAACAAAAGAAAGAAAAATGATGCGGATCTTTTTTTCTTTTTCGAGTTTTCTCTTAGAATAGAAAAGTCACAAGTTTCAAAACAATATTCCATTAAATGTTTGTAATTGTATGAATTATAAAGGTTGTAAGGGCAAGAGGGTAGTAATTATCATTATGATTTTATTCTCATAAAACATAAAATATTTTATATTTGTATATGTAAGAATAGACGAATAATACTTATTTATTCATAAATGCATCAAGCTTAAACGTAACCTTTAGATACAATTAATACCATAACCATGTCAGTGTAAAATATATTATTTGCAATTGCAATAAATCCATTTTTAGTTCAAAGGAATAAATGTTGCTTAAATGAATAAAAGTTTATCGAAAGTTTCTATGATATATTTTGCTCGTAGGATGAGTTAAATAAAAAAGCTAAGGATGACTGGTTTTAATATATTGTGTAGGTAGAATGTGGGATTTTGATTAAGAACATACCTTACCGACTTATATTCAACTATATTACATAATTCTTTTTTTATTTCAAGTTTCATTGAGCACAAAATAACCTTCAATAAAAATTCATTATTTTAGATTATAATTTTATTTACCATTAGATACAGTTAGATATAAAGGACATCGATGACGTCATTTCAATCGAGCGTTACTTCTCATTTTGCTTTATATACATATTTATTTATTTATTTATTTTTTTTTTTTGATATCTATTAAAAATATATTCAATTCCCTTCGTTTGCCTTTATATAGAGATATTATTAACCCGCATTTCATTTTTCCATTCCTGTTATATTTCGTATATAATCCAATCCTTATTTCTCTATGCCTCTGTGTTTATATACATTATCTATGTGTTCATATCGATACGGAAACAAAAACGCGTCGTCAGTATGAGTACAGTACATATTTTTTTTTTTATATACGACGGACTAACGACGGCGTCATCATAGTCATCATGTTTATAAAAGAACATTATTCATTAGGATTTTCTCTGCTAGATTTTCATTTTATGTGTTGTGTATTGAAAATATATTAAAGGATGGTCCCAAAATGAAAACTAAATAATACCAAATGATAGCGTTAATTAAGCGATGCGAGAAAATTGATTAATTACTCATAGGCACAGCCTTTGCAATTGAGGTGATACAATACAAGCATCAAATATTACTTCATATATTGAAATATTTTATATTACCTCATATATGCTGCTGTCGTTGGCCTACATTAAAATTATAGAAAAAAATCTTACTCACATTAAAAAAAATATTTAATGTATTTCATATAAAACTCCATTTAAAATTAAGCATCTGAATTTCCAAAAAAAAAAAAATGTTTTTTTTTCGCTAATAATTAAAAAGAATAAGCACAGAAACCAAAAAAAAATAGATCACCCTTTAAAGCAAAATATACTATATCGAATGATAAAGTACAATTTCATTACTGTTTTCAATTCGTTTTATTTAGTTACTTCACTAACTGATGAGAAAGAAAAATTATCGATAAATTGAAATTTTTTATTAGTAAATCGCTATGGAGCTGGAATCTGAATCAATATTTATAATAAAGAATAATAAAAAAAATGTATGTAAGATGACTCAGAATACTGATTCAGAATGTTTACATTTTATAATTAATCTTTAGACAATAATACTGTCTTTGTTTTTAACACAAATATTTCATATCACTTAAATTTAAATTTTTGTTTGGTTTTGCTTTGAAGTTCTTAGTCTGATCTTAAGCATCATTTAAAAAAGTGTCACAAAGGTACCTATGTGAATAAATATTTTTTTTGTAAATTTATGTGATACTTTCTAAGAATGCGTATTTATTTTCATTCAAATGTATATAACTGAACATTTTGTTCCAACCAAATATTCGCAGTATACATTTATCAATATACATTATTACAATATCTTTTGGTCCCAATCTGCTTCATTTTAAAATGATTCAGTCTAAATCGTTGTCTGACAAGGACAACTTTACGCTAGAAAGAAAATACCAACAGATGTCGCAACGAATGTGTTTAGTACACAGATAAAAAAAAAGAATATAATTAATGAAAATATAATTCAAACTTATGTTATCCCCCATTCTAAAAATAAATTTAAACATCTTTTTGTCATATATTAAATGGATTCCATCAAGGAGTTGAGCAAAGTTTAAAAGTTATTAGAATTGAACAATTTCATTAAAAAGAATATCATTAATAACCAGCGTGATTTGCCTAATATAGCATTACTGACGCACTGAATTAAATAGAGAAGAAAAATCTTACCGATTTCGCAATACATTCGAAATAAAATAATAATAAAAAAACGACGCCACCAATATTCTTTGTTTATTTGTTTTCTATTCACGTACCCCAGAAACATTAAGCATTCTCTTAGGTCTTAGTTGCGGCTTTTTCTCCCAATTCTCCCCAATAAAAAAAAGTGTATTAAGTCGTCGAACATGAAGTTTCATAGTTGCCCAAAAAAGTCGCATAATTCCCAAAAAAAAAAAAGCTTCCTATACCTTAATCAAAGAAGTGGAATAACTCTCAAAAAATTTTTTTTTTTTCAATTATACAACTCGCTTGGACTATGAGACGTTATTTTTGGGGACGGTTTTTTATTGGGAAGACAATGACGGGGTAAATAATGATCCTTCCTGTTTTATTTATTATTTTGTGTGGGTAATAAATATTTTACAATTAACTCACAACGAGAAAAGAAGAGGAAGAAAATATAAAACTAAATTAATTTATTTCGATTAATGTAATTGAAACTATAGATATAATTTAATTAATAAATATACTTGGGTTTGAACGTTACAGAATTTATTTATTTATTCAATATAATTTGAAAGATAACGTAGTTCGGGCGTTATTAAACAAATTGTTTAATTCATTTCATTTTATGGAGAAAAAAAAACAAATAATTAGTATTTGCTAATGAAATTTTTTAGCTGTAGAAATTGATCCTTATCACTAATTTTTACCTTTATCTTTTATATAAAATATGTTTATAAATTTATTAATTTTTATTTATATATAAAAAAAAGAAATGTTTGGACTATAATAGAGCAGTTACGGATTTTTCAGCATTCTCTTATGTGAAAATTGAATTCGTGTTCATTGATTGAGTATACGAACAATGCACATATGTGCATATTTTTTCCAGAGACCCGTTCGCGGTGATAAAAATGTTTCATGTGAAGATACTTGTTGTTGGTCTCTTAGACTAGATGTATTGTTAAATTTGACCTCAAAATTGTTGGGAGTAAGTACTATTGAAGAAGCACAAGACAACGAAAGCGGATTTTCAAAGTTCGCCATTTGTTTTTGTAAATTCCTTCATTCTTTCAATCTTCATCTTTTCTTTTATCGTAATAGAAGGGAGTTTTTCACACCAAACTTTATTTATTCTTCTCAAAGACACATTTACAACTTATTTTTATTATTTAATTAAGATCAATTAATGAAATATTTCATATTTCCATGTAGATTATTTTCGTATAATGTGGGCACTAATGATTTTAAGAGGCCTCATTAAAAGAATTTTTCTAACTCAAACGTTCATGATTGAATCTGTTCTACCTACGTTTCAAGGGTTACGAACAACGGTACCCAAAAAATATGTTCAAAGTCAACGACGATCAATTACTCAATGTATACAAGCGTTTAACCCAATACAAAATATGCATAATTTGATGTAATTAGAAAAAAAAATCAGAAGAAAATTTCTTAGATTATGGGTATGGTATGCGAAACAGATATTTTGATTTGTTGTTTACATCTAGTTTTGTGACGCAATAGATAGGAAAATATTGCGTCTACAAAGAAAATTTATACCTATTTTTAGATTTTACCAATTATTTTATATATCTAATTTTGTACCATTAACTTAAAGAAAAATTGGTATACAAATATTTCATTATAATCCAGTATATTAAATGTAGTTGTTGTAATACATCGCCATCATTCTAGCATCCTCGTTCATTTATTATTTTATTGTCGGCTAGTGTGTAAAAGCCATACGTATTAATGTTGGCATTGTGATATTTTTCTAGCATTTGGTCGATGTAAACGATACGAGATTACATTTTGAAACTTTCCATAATATACATATTTCTCTGCCGCTTCGTCTAACTACAATGGAATTTTCTATTTCGCATAAAATGTACAGTGCGTAATATTTTATTCATATTGTACTATACTCCGCTACCCACCTATCCATTCTATATACATTATACAATATTAAAGATAAGTGTCACCCTTCTTATAACTTACCGCACCACCACACAACCAAACATATTTTATATTCGATGTTCGGTGTATACATTTAATATTTATACTGTCCTATATAAGAAAAATCATATATAAAATTTTCTCAACCCTACACGAGTATATCTAATAAAATATGGTTGTGTTGTATGTCCATACTCCATAGGCGCGCCGATTACACATTATTTCGTTTGCTTCTTACTTGAAAACATTGAAAGAATGGCTAATCATATGGGAAATGTTACATGAAAAAAACAAAATATGTGATAGAAATGTTTCAAGGCA
Organism: Catotricha subobsoleta; assembly: GCA_011634745.2. Taxonomy (NCBI): domain Eukaryota; kingdom Metazoa; phylum Arthropoda; class Insecta; order Diptera; family Cecidomyiidae; genus Catotricha; species Catotricha subobsoleta. The sequence goes on from JAABKK020008931.1 coordinate 17,981, forward strand.
ATATACCAACATAGACGCTTATAAGACCGTATGTATGTGTGTATTCTGCATAGATTTAGATTGACTTATATGCCATTGCAACCACCAACGTTAAAATTTTATATTGACATTATTAGTGGTATATTGGATGGCCACAAAACATATTATATGCGATGTGTGCTGTGTGCTGTACAAAGTCAATATTAAGAAAAATAAAATGAAAGAAATTTGTGTATCCTCTCCCCTTTATATAATTTTTACAATATAGTGGTAAAATTTTCTATACTACGTCCTTTTTTTTGTTAGTCCACATGTTTTAATAAAATCTCCAAATCCAATTCATCACTTCAGTATTTAATATGTATGAGATGGAGTAATAGTACAATGAATATATTACTTTTAAATAATTTTGATAAATACGATAACTTATCATCGAATTGATACAATAAACAAATTCAAACAGATTTCCATCCCAGATTATAACAATTATTACTATGACAAATAATCTATGTGTGACATTGATATTACAAATAGTGTACTAGTTCCATATTTTAAATGATGATGCACATTCATCATCGTCATAATTCAGACTAAAATCTCATACTCAATTATTTGATATTTATTATTTATTTGAAAATAACTTCAATTCATATGAAATAATGCGGAATTAGTATGAATTTTTCCACGATCAATTACTCAGCCATCTCAATAATAATATAAATAGAAGAACGCGTCATGTGTAGAATTAAATCAGCAACATTTAGAGCAAAAACAGAGAGAAATATTAAGAATTTTTTTTTTATATTTATATATATATATAATATATATATATATGTGAAAGAAAAATATCACAAATCTACAGAAAAATATTATATTGCTTTTAATTGATGTTTCCTCATTAACGATAATAGGCAAAAGTTCGATAAAATGACAACGAATCATCCTCACCGCGTGTGCATTAAAATTCAAAACCACTTAATAATATATGAACTTCTATGACAATAAATATATATAGTCTAGTAAACGACATAATTCTGTTTAAATTATGTATTTGCCTACTCTATGTGCAAGAGTCAAAGAGTGTGGCGATGATTATTTATTATTATTATTATTATTATTAAAATAATACGATTGAGGGCAGAAAAATTTAATGATCATGGATTGCATGACAAGGTGACGACATACATTTTATCATATCTATCCCATTCATCTATCTCTATTTATTTTTCAATCTATAGTGACTAAAACTATTTTGTTATGGATGATTGGTATATATAGGCGCGTAACTCTAGGCATAGAGCAAACCATCTATTGTATTAATAATTTTTTTTTTTTTTTTTCATTTTCATTGTCCAGAATAGAATAAATGTTTGTTTAAATTTACAAAATTATGATGATGATTGTTGTTTTGTTAAAAGAAGCTAATCACAGTTCTGTATATTGTCTATGATTTTTGTTTTTGTTTTTTTTTTGTATTTTTGTTTATACAAAACATATATGTTAAATTTAAGCCAAGTGTTTATTGTCAACTAAATTCACTACAAACTCATAATATTCATTTAATTCAACTCACAATGTTAATAAAAATTATAAATATATTTATTGATTTGCATTTTTTTTTTGTATCTTTTCAGATGTAAGAGCTAATCACTATACTGACCAAACGTGTAAAGTGATTTTGTTAATTTCCTAACAAAACAACACAACTATAAACATAATCAAATCAACAGAATGTGGTTGTTTCAATTTAATAATATAAAGTCATCGTAAATGGTGTTTTTTGTTGCGCGTGCGCCATAAATTAAATGAACCAATTTATCGTTCAGTTTGTTAATGATTATGACGAATATTTTAGTGAGTAAGTAGAAACGCACGCATATAGTGTATATGTTAAACATTCATTTTAAGGGGATACAAAGCCGAAATAAACGATAAAAACGGTTCTTTCATCTAATTCTATATTTGTAATGAATACCATTCAGCCAGAAAGTAAAAAATTGATATTTATATATTTAATATTTGTAATCACTATCCTCCAATTAGCAAACAAAACATAAACACACCTTCATTCAAAAAACGTCCAATCATTATTATTGTATGCAAACGATTATCTATAAATTGATACTTAATTGTTAATGCAATTAAATATTTGTTAAATTTCATGAATACGACTTTGTTCGATTAAGCTATAGTATAAAACATATTTTGCTTAGCACAAAAACTAACAAAAAAAAAGAAGTTAATTTGGGCTATAAGAAATCGTTTAGTTTAAACGTTTTGAAAAAGAAAAACCAGAAGAGAAACAAAATAAACCCATAATAAAAACACAAGAAAAATTGTTGTGGAGCGCATTGGCGTGTACCACAAGTAGGGTTCATCTGTATGGATGCAGGAGGTCTCCCAGTATTTCCAAGCGCCAACTCGGCACACCAGTTAAACCAGTCCATTCATTTACAACAAGTAAGTTAAATCTTTACATATGTTTTTCCATATTTGCTCACTGGTCAAAATTATAATTTTAACTATTACCAATAGTTACAACAGCAACAGCAACAACAACACCATCAACAGCAACAGCAAAATTTGGTGTTGCGACAAACACAAACTACTAACTACTCTCAACAACAATCATTAGTGCCACATCAGCAACAACAACCACAATCAGAAATTTTAGCGCCAAAACGTCCAGGTATTGAGCGATTACGTCGACGACTAGAAACATATCGTCGTCGACATACTGAAGTTGGTCCACGTTTCGATCAGACATTTAGTGGTGCGTGCGAACAACAAAATCTTGAAACTACCGTACTCCAGAAACGTTTTCTGGAGAACAAAGCAAAGAAAGCAGCTAAAAAGACGGATAAAAAACAACCGGACACAACGCTGGCGGGGAATTTGCAAAGCAGTGTTCATGTGGTGAGTACACGTTTTTTTAGGTTTATTGATTACTTAAGATATTCAAAAAAATTGATCAAAAATTATTGAATTTTCCTTATATTATTATTTTTTATAAAATCATAATTCGTATTGAAACTTAGCTTAGGAATATATTATTTAAATGGATTTCTAAGTTAATCTTATTAACGCTTAGAATTATTGTACAAAAAAATGCATTGCACTAAGTATAAAAATTTATTGATTTTATTTCTCATATCATGACTTTTTTTTTTTATTATTTTATTACCAACATTTAAGATCACTAATTCTGAGTCATCCAATTCGTGTCCCTATTTTTAAAATCAATAACTATTTGTATTAATGCTTTGTTATTATTCGTTAGTCTTTATGCAGAGCACATATTATAATATTACACTTAATTTATATATATATATAAAAAAAAAAAAAAAAATTAAATACATGGGTGATGTTTGCCGAAGTGAGCTGCGCCCTTACACTCAACCATCTGTATGTTTGGGTATAATATTAGTTAGTTTTTTTTTTTCTTATATATAGTTTCATTGATATGTTCTGTATGTTGTGCAAGGCGGACTGGATCGGAATTATAAAATGCAAGTTAATGCTAATGGTATGAGTTATACACTCAATAATGAAAATAATAAAATGTTCAAGGAAAATTTACTAATCAATAAATATAAAAAAACAATCACTGTTTATTTTTTTTTATTCAGTTTATTTTGTCTTTTATTCAACGAATAGAACTGAATATTTAAATTATTGTTAGGCTTTTAAAGATACAAAAAACATGGTTACTATATCATATCACCCATTTATAGAATTTAAATATTATTTTGTAAGTGCCAGTGTTTATTTTACCGATATTTTATGAAGATTGCGTGGTCGCGTTTTCACAACCATATCTTAAGTAGAGCAGTTAATTCACATTAACCTTATTTAATTTTTGGGTTTCATCCTTTTTTACTTTTGTACACTAAATCGATATTTTCATACGTTTTTTTTTATTTAAATATTTGGTTATATATAAGAATACAATATTTGCTATTTAATTTCAAGAAATTTTATATTGAGAATTGATAGATTTCATTAACAATGCAATTTGTTAATTTGTATATATAGTATTCGCAGATCTTAATTTAAAATAACTTCAGTAAAACACTGAGAACAGAGTAAATAAATGCTTATCTTTACAATTACTCTTTTTTTTGTCATTGATTTTAGATCGTTCATTTTTCAATCTTCTTTTTTTTAAGCAATCGATTCCAGTCTCCATCATTATGCAACTATGTTCTTGTCTATTTTATATGAATATAGAAATAAATTCCCTTTCTTTAAATCAGCATCCTCTATTTAAAAAAAAAAAAAACACTTAACTCATTTCTTGATTAATGATTAATCATACAACAGAACATTTAGCTTATCACATTCAGTTTATAAATAAATTAAATCAGAATTCTTAAACCAAAATATTATTTTTCATAAAATGAGTGTGAGATTCACTTAGTAATACCCACTTGAACGTTGCAATTTGCAATTAGAGGTATAACAATAAATTTATAATATAAAACATTATTAAGAGCTTATAATGCAAAAATAACTGAGATGAGAGGTCTTTGCACCCGGTGTATGCACTATGTCATTATATCTATTTGTAATATACCTACAAGTATATATGGGTATACCCGGTATACAATACAATGATTCAAATGTGATAACTTTCGCTGCAAAAAGTAAACAAAATTTTATCAACTGTCTAATAAGTTCTAAATTTATATTTAATTCTAATTTAATGTTAAAATTGTTGAACAATTAATAAACACACACCGCAAATACATAAAACACAACTGAAATTTTCTCATATATATTAAATTGGTACACCGTTTAAGAGTGTGTCGTCAAGTCACCTGTTTTATGATTTATATTTTAATTTATATTATGATTTATACTTAAGTATTTTTTTCAAGTAGATATTATACATATTGTTGGTATAATATTATAAATGGAATTCGAATTCGCGCATTATTGTATTTGTTATATTGATGTTTAGTGTTATATTCTGATGTATGGTTCGTGTTCAGCGACTGTTGTATTGAGAGAATCATACGTGTTTACGCACACGTTTAAGTTTAATGTACTAATTATACAGTCGGGTACAGTGCGACGGCCTTCAGAAATTGGCAGTGAAATGATCGACGTCATCAACAGCACACAGCAACTATTATAACTTTGCTAGAGAGTAGTCTCTTGTTGATATTTTTTTTTTGTATATTTATTTTTTTTTTTTCGGTTTCTTCGGTTTGTATCATATTCGGTTTTTCGGTTTTCAAAAAAAATAAATAAATACTTATTATATATGCAAAATCTCAAATAGAATTTTTGGGCTATTTACTTTTTTTTTTTCTCTAATTAATTTTGCTATTTTCTATCTAACATCCTTGTTTTATAGCACCGTATAAAGATAGAGGTACCTCAATCAGTAACTTCATGTCTTTCTTGTTTGTGTTTCTTTTTAAATTATAGCATTCACACGCGCGACTCGGATCATCTCTGTGGATATTATTTTATTATAATACAATAATAATAATTTATTTATTTATTTTAAAGTTTTATTAAAAGAATTCGTTTGGACGGATGGGTGACAAGCTGTTTTATATAATATAATTGTTGTTGTTGTCTTTGATTCGATTTGGTATTCTGTTACTTTTGTAATGCTGTTGTTACCTTGCGGTTTTAACATTCCGTATGTCATAAAAATAAATTTATATTTATTAATATATAAAATGGCCAATGTATTTAAATCCGTATAGTATATAATAGTTGATAAGTAAATTACATTATATTTATGTTTCTATATTCGTTTATTGAGAAACTATAGTTTGCCATGGATTTAAATAATATAGACATACGAAAAATTACTTCTTACTTACTTTTTTTTTTTTTTTTTGAATTATAACGAATATCATCTGTTTAGAAATTTTATTTTTCCTTAGACTTTATTGATTATATACGATTAAAAACTTCCGATGGCAAATCTATAACTTTTAAGCAATTTAAGAATTTTTGCACATTACATTCCTATTGAACTAATCCCGGGTAAAAATGTACTTTACACAACTTCACAAAAAAAACGTCATACTTTATAACAGCAGATGTTATAATACTTTAAGATAATTTATAATTACTTCATAGTTGTAAAGTTGTTAAAATGTATTGTGTAGTAATTTAAAG
>JAABKK020008942.1:0-24092 GCA_011634745.2 Catotricha subobsoleta
TAAATAAATAAATAAATAAATAAATAAATAGATAGATAGATGATCGTCTAACTACCTTTCTTTTATTATGAAATTAGTTTTTATATTTACCTAATTTTTTTTTTGTTTTTTAGAATTCGAAACTCTATGAATCTACGCCAAAAAAAAATCTTTGTTATTGTTTTGCACATCAAATCATGGCCAAAGAAAGAAATATACATATATAGATAGAAAGGGTTTCGAAACGGTTTCAAAAATTTTTGGACCACCCTAATAGATATATAGAAAAATGTTTTTATAGGATATCGTAATTCAATCACAGGCCCTCTATTCTGGATTGCTACTATGCTAAAAAAAAAAAAAATGGGAAGGAATTGCTGATCTTTTGCATAAATTTATTTTACTGTTTGAGAGAGAGGGCACTAACTGATTATTACATTTTCATCAATCCCCGACTAATCAACTCTCGCAATATTTGCATTCGAAAAGCTATTCTGCAAATCGTGTTTGTTACGTAGAACTGTGCGAGAACTTATACCATTAACCACCTCTTCTAAATAAGTTGATAGCTTCTTTTAAGTCGATGGGATCATATTGAAAATTTTTTGATATATATGTAGAATCGAAATGCCCATCGTTAATCCATTTTATATAACATTCGTAAAATGTTTTCTTTTTATTTTGATTTTGTTCTTACGTGTAATTTATCTATTGGAAATCGTTATAATTCGCACAATTAATTTATGATGTTTTGGGTAAATCAAATAATTAGTTCTAAAAGTATTCTATGACATTTTTACTGAAACATTACTATTTAGTGATTTCCATATTGTTATTCAAATATAAATAGACTAATAAACGAACTGCAGATTATTTTAAATTGTCATTCTGAAAGATATTATATATAGTTTTTTTTGATTCTCACATTATCAGTAACTTAAAAACAATTTTTTTAACCTGAGATGAGATAAAATCGTCATTAATCAGAAGAAATTTAGAACTTGTTTGAAATAATATCAAATCGCGACCATAAAACTCATTACAAAATTAGTTACAAAAAGAAAGAAATTTATGATGATATTCTTTTTACAAATCTAACACGGATAAATTTGGAATAGAGTTTCTCATTCAACTCCAGTATTTTTTTCATTTAATTTTCATTTTTATACAGGGTGTTCTAGATAAGATGTTCAGTTCATATTTCGTTTTTATTTTATTGAAAAACATGAAAACTATTTTGTTTTAATTTAATGGATTTCTCAAATTGTAGTAAAATTAATTTATAACAAATAATATGATGTTAAGTATATTACAATTTGATTTACAATAAATAATGACATTCTACAATCATACCATACAATGACAATCATAGAGCATTCCATCGTAACCAAATCATTTGTCTTTAATAGAGAATTGAATCGGTGACGTTATCCAATGTGTATTTGCAATGATGTATCCATATTATGAAAGCATATTCTATTATAGGCCTTAAATACGTCGTACTCGTATATATGTAGTTATTTTTAATTAAATTAGGATCAGTTTTTGACTCTTAATATCGGTCGCAGATTTTAATGATAGCTGAAAAAAGGTCAAAATATGATGATCTTGGGATGAGACCTTTTGCACTAAAACGGAGTTAGTGTCTAGCACAGATTTTGATGTATATACTATATGTCGAACTTACGCAGGTATTATGAAGCAAACACACACAAACACTCTCGATTATAAAGTAGGCAAAAGTATGTTCAGTGCATTCTTTTCAGTAGTATATAATATAGCCTATGCAATTATGAACAACGATGAACATAAATTTACCTACTTAAATGTTTTTTCTTTGTATCAAATTTTTATTCGTTCGACATCTAGTGTATCAAGTGTATCACTGCGACATAAAAAAAATCTGTGGTGTCTAATTAGTGAGCAATTTAGACAAATATTTAAAAAATATATATATATATACGATTAATCTGACCAAAAAATCGCTAAATTAAAAATCGTATCTCTTCCAATGGCAGTTAAAATGACGGTGGATTTTTTCTTAAATAAATATCGAATATCTGCAAGTAAAACATTAGCACGCATTTCATGATGATTTTCCATTTAATGTCGTTTACCCATTCATGCGATGAGAATAAGATATGAAAATGGATAGAAATAACAACCAATTTATTTATAATATCTCTGGCAATGTGATTTAAGATTATAGAATATCGACACATTTCTCTAGCAAAATGTATTATGCATGCTGAAGCGGATAACGTACCGAATAATACAAAGATATAGAAAGTTGTATATATATTCTTATTCAGATTCATTTTCCTTTTAGAGTTTGAAGATAGCAAGACACTATTCCAGTGCATAATTTAATGCGATAGTTTTTGTTGGACATTAGAAAATAATGAGATATTTGATGTTGTTATTTTGTTGCTTGATGAAGTTTGTATATAAATGTATAGTTGAAATGCAATAGGAGGTTTTTTTATGTGACGAATTTTTGTATGTATTTTGTTTGTAGATATGAGCCGTTTGCGAAATGTTACACATTTATATTAACTTTAATAAAGTTAATAATGAAATATGGAATTGGGAAGAAAAAATCTAAATAATTACAAAAAGTAAATACGGGTCGAAATCTTTGTTACCATACCCTAGATATCGAATTTTTAAAAATTATGATGTAATTAACAGGGTTTCGTAACTTTTAAATTTAAGGGAGTTAAGTTCTTAAGATAAGGTTTAAGTAAATTATTTTAAGCGTTCGTTTCTTGCAATTTTTTTTAATAGTTCGGTTCATGCAAAATTAAAAAAAATCCAAAGGTTCCGTTCTACCAACGCAACTGTTAAACTCTTAAACATCCTGAAATAGCGGCCTACATCTCTGCTACTATTCCACTAACCCACTACAGTACTACGCTGCGACAATTTATAATAAATTGAATTTAGTCACAAGAAAGTTTTCTATAAAATGGTGAATTTGCACGTTTATAAATATTGAATAAGCATGAATACAAAATTGAAATTTATTATTCAATTTCAAACATATAACTAAAAAGTTAGACAGATCTGAAAATGGAGATAGAGCGACACTGGAAAAAGCAATTTTTTTGTTTTTTTTTTATGAATATTATTTCTCTAAAGTAAAAAAAAAAGTTTCGTTCATTCCAACACATTCGTACAATGAAAATATAGGCAGAAAAAGAAAGGTGAATACGATATGAATTTTTTACCTGCTGTTAAATTTTCATCATCATACACAACGTTTTCCTATAGATTTTATTATCCGGCATACACAAATACATTCACGTTTATGGATGTAAATGTGGTCTACAGCCATAATTTTGTAAAATATTTTGTATATTGAGTGGAATGGATATTCACCCGTTTTTGGAAGCTCTCTCTCAACGTCGTAGTCCCAAATCACAGATGCTAATGGAACAGTGAATGAGGAATGTTGTTGTAGAAAATGTATAATATTGTAACTGTACAAACACAACGATATGATGGAGTAGGAGTATATTAGTATATTATTATGTTCAATTTACGTTTTTTTTTGTGGGTGTTTTATAGGGTGGATCTATTTTTTTTTTCAAACCCTCTTTCATGATTTTTCTTAGTAGAATGTTCTCATCTGATTAACGTGTAGAAACTATTTTGAACAGAAACATGATTTTAGATTAGGCGACCGGAATTGTGAAAATATTTGGAGCATTATAATTTTGTACGATTACAAATAATTGTAGTTCTGTATTATCAGTCAGATATAGAGTAAGTCAATGCCTTTCAAATAATATATTGGATATTCGCAGTTTGCTACGAACTTTATTATTATCAAATTTTAACTTTTTTTTTTAAGATATGTGAAACTTGATGATAACTACGATTATTCAATATATTAGGTATTTAAAGGGAATTGACTTATTCTCTCTGACTGATTATATAGAAATACAATTAGTTGTAACGGTACAAAATTACAATGTTAGGCAAATATTGTTATTTTCACAACTGCGGATGCTTAGACCACATCCCACATCGACGTTTTATTTTATATTTAAAATCTTTTCTGTACATTAATCAGATGGCAAAAAACAACTGAGAAAAAACTACAGTAAAAGGTAAGAAAAGAAATATTCGATCCACCCTACTGTTCGAGCACTGAGTTAGTACAGGGTAAGGGTATTCATGCAAAATCGTATACAACGTTGTTTTTGTTGGAAGGTTTACCATTTTTGTATAATTTACCACGAGTTGTAAAGTATACAACAGAGTTGAATGAAATTTCGTTTACACGACCCTTGTATATTAATTCTAACACGCTCTACGGCATGTTATAGAATATACAGCGGTTTTGTAAAGTAAGTATGACATTTAACGGTTGACTGTAGTTTAGAGGAGTAGTTTTTTTTTATTCATTAATTTTAATTTTTCGCTTATTCTTGGCATTTTGGGTAACTAAACTAACGTATAAAATTTATTTTACGTTTTAATTTATTTGGCATTTATACTTGCAACACTAAAATAGCATGATGCAAAAAGAGAGCGTTGATGCAAATGACGTGTAAACTTTAAAACATTTTGTAGACTTTACGAAATTTAAAATAAAAAACTTTGTATGAATACCCTTATTATATACAAATTCGTGACATTTCGTTTGAAATTTATACGGTAAATGCAATAACAACATTTCCTATACTTGGAAGAAATTTAAAACAACAGCGCATGGTTCAGAGAGCAAAAGATTTTTGAGGAAGGTTTTATATTTTCTATATACACAAAATGAGAATAATGAGCGCAGATATAGGGTTTATAATATCGATCCATATTCAAGTACTAGTTGAATGAAGAACATTTCAATAGTCAGCAGAGAGTAATATTTAGACCGGCTAAAATGTATATTATACAGAAATTATGGGTAGGATATGCTCGTATAATATTGAATCAACTCATATTTTATATAGATCATACGTGCATGCCAGTCTGGAGGCAATATTTTCTAAAATATGATATTTGTTTTATAGCATTAAGCCAGTGAGACCTACTACCGCGTTATATTGTCTGCAATCTGATTCAATTATTAATATAATATAATATATTATACAGCTCAACATTCTATACACCCAGCAGATTCAGTTCACATGAATCTATCTTCTCGCCAATGTTATAAATTTTTATTTTATTTTCATTTTATACAATATTTTGTTTACAGCATATATCTACGTCTTATTATGTTTTCATTTCTTTTTTCTATTCTTTTATTGTGTACGAGTTTTTTTTTCTTCTTTCTTTTCTTTTAGAGATTTTCCTTAATATATCTACTTACTTACTTACCAATTTCGTTGTTGTATTGTGTTGTATTTGTGTAGTATTATGGAACACACGAGATATCAGTGCGGTTAGGAAAGGGGCACAGCAAACACAGAAAGTGTGTTGGTTATTAAAATGGGATGGCAGTTATATTGGATGATGTACAGGTGGGTATTATGTTTGCTACCATTCCGGATTCGATAAAATGTTTTGTATGTCTATTCGTTTTTTTTTTTTTTTTCATACATAATTCAAAATATTATCTGCAGCAAATAGAGTTCAGTTTTGTTTTTTTTTTATATTTCGTGTAATTTTTGTTGCTGCAAATAAAACAAAATATCTGAATGATTTATTTGAATATATGGCATATGGTATAAAGAAGCCATTAGATGTGAAGAATGAAATGTGTATTCAGACTTGGTTTAGTCAAATTTATTAAAAGATAAATTTTATGAACTTGATTATTTATAATTTTTACGAAGTACCATTTAACTTACAATGTGATACTTATATGCCATATAAACTTGTTGCTGTAAAGGAACCATTTTTTTTTTTTTTAGTAGAGTATAAGTAAAGGTTCTTTTCTTTTCGTGCAAAATATTTTAAATGTTTGGTTCTAAAATTCGATTCCAGTAAAATATTTCAATGGTTTATTTCTGAAGTCAAAAAATCAGCGGTTCTTATATATATAGAATTAGCCCGATACAATTATAGAGCAGAAGCAGATATTGAACGGGAGATAAGAAATACTTCGATAGCATAATATTTTATTTCATTGTTGTTTTTATTGGAAACGAACAACTATAAAAAAAAAAAACTTTTAACCATAACTAAATTTATTTATATTTTCTTTTTTAGTTTTTTTTTTCATTGTATTCCTTTTTTATTCTTTATTTTTTATTTAAAAAAAAAATCGAAAATTATAAGTTTTATCATTCAAGATCAAGAACCCCTTATAGTATATGGCTCCTGGGCTATAGTCATTATAGTGTGTATGACTTATGGGACAAAATCACCCTAACTTTTGGAGTACTAAAAAAAACTAATAGAAATTTTGCTATGAAGCTATAAAATACAGAAACTACATAAATACTAAAATATTGTAGAGAAGTAAAATATATCTTTCAAACGCTTCAAGCTGATTAATTAAGAGTAAATTCTGTCATTTTCTTTAGAATTTTTAGTAGCGTGACTTATGGAACAGTTTCAATTTACAGTTGATTTTACCAACCCAAGATAGCATGCAGAATTTTACAATCGGATTTATTATTTGGAACATAAGTTCAAATTTATTCTTTTAATTATAAACTACGAAAAATAGAAATTACACGAGTGTTGTAAGAATAAATCTGGTACTACCCGCCCTCGGTCATTTGAAAGGCGCAACTGTTCTCCATACATTTTATGCACACATTCATCTCTCCCCTAAAAATAATTTATAAGGCAAATGTTTTGTTTGCCATGGCTGACACTCTTCTTACGTGGAATTATCCATCAGAAGATTGAGATTTAAATAAAATTAATAAAAAATTTAAACAAAAGTTATTGGATCATTTCAAATGCATATTTGCTGAATTTACTTCGTATAGAAATATTTTCTTAATTTTATTGTTTATTATCTGAATTATTATTGTCAATACATCTCATAGTCATCTATAATGCAAATAAATAATTATAAGAATTAAAAGCTGCTAGTTTTTCTCACATAATATTTCAAAAAAAAAAAAAATTATTATCTATAAGGTCTCTCAAATGAATAAAATCAACCAATAATTGAGCCAAAGTTGACAAACAAAAGAAGTAGAAGTCTTTGATTCTGATATTTTCAGGAAATGATAAATAATATAATTTGTCACACACCAGCAAAATGTCTTCAAAGATGTTATTGTAGTTATTATGTATCTGATGATAAATTGAAGATTGAAAATAGAATTCAATTGGATGGCCCTTGACGACAAACTTATAATAATAAGCTAATCTGTAATTATGTGTAGCTTCGCACTTTCAATGATAGACAAGCATATAATTGATATTTTGCGTTTCTGTTCGAAAACAATAAATATTTATAAATATTTATGTTATCAAAATCGAAATTAAATCAATCATGAATGGTAATTTATGTACAATACTATTCTCGTTATAATCGAAATCAAAAAGTAATCAGAGTTTTTTTTCTCTCTCGATTGTAAGCATTTTATTTACCATCATCACAAATACGGCATATGGCCGCACATTAAATGCCTAACTCACAACTTTCACTATGGTAAAATGTAAACGAATCAAAATATTCGATACATAATATTAAAATAATGTATTTGTTTTTCTTACCTTTTCCTATTCTTTTATTTTCCTCTTATTTTCTTCTTTTTTTTTTAAGTAGTAAAAGTCACTCATTTTTGTTTTCTTTTCTCTTTTTGTAGAATAGTATTGAGTATTGAGTGTGTCAGCAAACCATAATCAATTGCTTAACCTAACAGTAGTCTTGGGTAGAACTGTATCATTCCTTCAAATCTTAAAGACAATCCAGTTCTTGCTCTAAGCGTGAAAACTTTAAGAAAAGCTTATGAAGTAAGTACCGAACCGATTTTATCTCTTTTGAAATTCCCATAGACTTAAAGTTAGTCTGGCGGCCCGACTTTCCGTAAACTCGATGCATTTAATAAACTTAAGAATTATTTGTCTGCCGCACAACAAACATTAAATTCTCATCAATAATTTTACATAAACATGTTAACGACAGTCGATACATGTGTAAGGTTTATTATGCCTCTTTTAACCGGTGTGGTATGGGAAATATTAATACAACGGTACCTTCGTCAACGCAGTGTTTATTGCCTTTGCTATACGCTGTGTTCAATGTTATATAATAAAATACTTAAAAAAATTAAAGAAGAAATATGAATACCAAATTAAATTTCCGGAACAGCAGTTAATGTATTTATCATATCAGTAGCAGCAATGCATTAAAAAAAAAAATTACATTAGACGTTTATGTAACATAGATTTGTGTCTATTACAAATACTGTTTGTAGATTGTATAGTTCCCCCTCGAATCTATTAGAAAAAATGCTAATGCGTATTAATATATGTAGTAAAAGTTTAGCTTTTTTTCGCGTAAGTCTTGTTAAAAAAGGTATGTTTGAACCAGAGAGGCGAACCTTTTCCATTTTTAAGGGTTCGGTTCTTGAAATGTGAAAAGCAGGGTTCGGTTCTGAAATTTAAATTTAGGGGTTCGGTTCTAAAAGCGAAAAAATTGAGGTTCTTGGGGTTCGGTTCGGTTCGGTTCAGCTTGCCAATTTTTAGTATAAATTGCTCAAAATTATTTCTTTAATGAGGGTTCGGTTCTTTGGGTTCTTAAAATTAAAGGTTCGGTTCTTTGGGTTCGGTTCTAAAATCGAAAAAACTGAGGTTCTTGGGGTTCGGTTCGGTTCGCCTCTCTGGTTTGAACCACGGATTCGTACTCTTTAAATTTCATGGGGATTCGCTTCTTCTTAAGATCGGATTATGGTTCGGTTTTCAAAAAAAGCGGTACTTGAGGTGCGGTGCAAATTATGAACTAGATAATTATTCCTCAATGATTCACTATAGACTGAGAAAATATAATAATTATCATAGTTTCATATTGGTCTACATCTTTCTAGAATTTTCAAGGAATTTCTTACTGCTTCAAATCCATTTTTAAAATGTCTGAAGGGATTTCATAACAATAAATGGTTGCTGCAGAGTAAACACCTCGTCATCATCAGTTTAGACATATAATTCTTATCAGATTGTACGTAAAGAATTTTGTTTTTTTTATATGCTTCTTGTGTTTAGGGTGATTTAAAAATTTTTGTTTCACCGGTTTTGAGTTACTTTACAAAATAAAATCCGTTATGATGTAAATAAATTCCAGAATCTAATTTTCATTTTTATTAAATATTAAAAAATGAAAATGTTTTTTTTTTAATGAAAAATAGAGGGTGATGTTTATCGTAATAATACGATTACTTGAAACAAATAAAAAAGAAAAATAAAACCACGCAAAGCTTAAAAAAAATGTATAATATTTGATTCACCCTAAAATTCAATACGATACTAAATAGATTAACCATGTCATAAATCATATTTTAACGGCGCGCGGCTTAACTAATTTTTTTTTGTTTTTGTATTTGTATGCAAGTAAATTTGTTATTTCTTTTTTTTTTTTTTTAAAGAAGCAGGTAATATTTGTTTGGAATAGACATAAAATTTTCCACATGATATGTTCTTGCACAGTTTGAGATTATCAATTTTATGTATTTTAATAGCATTAAGAAAAAACAAAATACTAGCACAGAGCAAGTCAAATAGATTAAAAAGTCTCAAGAATAGAAAATATCCATGACATAAAAAAATATTCAAATAATGATGGAAAAAAAGAGCAACAAAATGTTTAATAAACAATAATTTCCATTAAGTAATAATATTTGAATGTACGAGTAAGTATTTGACGCCCCAATCACAAATTTGTAATTCGAAACTCGCTGTACTTACATATTATTTAAATTTGGGCTAACTTAAAATGATTCAAACAGAATAAGTTTGTGTTAATTATTTATTAATTCAACTCATATACCATTTGCATATTTGTTAATGTTGATGAAGGTGATCCTGAATATATTTTAATAAAAATATACATAATATATTTTCCAATTTATTCAAAAGCGTGCCTTCCATCAGACTCATGTATATTAGCTCGAACGCATTAAATAATAATTATTATTATGTATAATTTTATTTTTTTTGTAATTCGATATTTTAATTATTATTTTAAATAATGGCAATCTTGTCAACGCGACCAAATGAAATGAAACAAATTGACAACGGGCTTCTTTTTTTTTTCACGTTCTTCAAGAAGTTCTATGCAAAATAAAATAAACCCGTAACTAGTCGATTTTGCTTATTCATTTATAAAATATTTGAGCTTGTAATATCGATTTTTCACGTTTGTGAAATGGGTCCCTGGTATTTGAATTGTCGGATGTTAATTTTTCTGTCTATATAGTCAACATGTTCGAAGTTATATTCGTGTAAGCTAATCTGAATGACACCTAATTAAGTCACCACACATAGCATTGTAATCGCGATCCGCCACATTTTCATCATAATTAATTAATCTGTTCTTCGAAATTACAGTCGCCACTTCTTAGCTTTTGCTATTATCTAAAGTGTGACAGCTGTTTGCTACAAACAGTTTTTCGAAAAATTCACTTTAATCTTTAAGGATTAAAAGTAATTTTCACATTGTGCTGTCACTCAATCAGTGGATGGAAAATAAAAAAAAATATCACATTTCATACTTTCGTTCAATATTAATATGTAGAAAGAAAAGAATTTTATATGTGTTATAATTTTACAATAAATTTATATTGATTAATTAAATATCCAGTTTGTAGGGGTTACCCGAAAACGATAAAATAAATATAATAAGAATCATGGTCGAATACATTTTAATAAATCGTTCAAATCTTTTCTATTTCTTATTTAAATGATTATCTGTTTAGATTCTATTAGTTCGATATTTATTGATATGATCGACAATATTGAAATAATTCAATAACAAAAAATTATAAAGATTTTAATAAAACTTTTCAATTCATGAAAAATATTTTATCTTATTGAATTAATCGGTAGGTAAGTATATTAGTTTAGTATCTAAATAAGTAATAAAAATATGCTAACGATGTGACATTTAAATATTTGATTGATGATTGAAATATGGAAGAGGATTATATTGAATGGTTTATTGATAATGGCATTTTTATGTTTGATTAAATAATAAGAAAAAAACAAATGATAAATAAAAGTTTTCGTCATAAAAAAAATATATAATATAACGGATGCCTATAATAAAATCTCAGATTATGAGTAAAACAGATTGAATGCAACGATATTTTGTTTTCTTATAAGTATATGAGATAGTAATTACTCATTTTATTATAGTTTAGTATTGCGATTGACAGTTAAATAGTAATTCTTTTAATGAAACAATAAACTATACATATATAAATGAGTTAAAGTCTACTTTTCAAATGCAATAAATACAAAAAATCAATTCTAGAAAGTATATATAAATGAGATTTATGATTAAATCGTCGCCGAGTTAGTTTATTTTTAGAAATTTAAAATAAGCGTCTGTTTAACTTCTGTTGCTAATTAGTACAACACAAGTTTAAATCGGACCGCACATTCATTTTTATGAAATAATTTAAAGAATTCCGCCAAATACTTGACAATAAAAATTTTTTTTTTTTCTTTTTGAAGTTTTATTATAATTAAGACGCATAAATCAGTGATGCATTTTTTCTTAGTAAAAATTATCGAAAATATAAAATATATCAGAATAAATACTTTAGAAATGAATTTATTACTGAATAGTCCGAGGCAGAATGGTTTTATTAAGAAATATTTTGAGATATTTTATACAGAAGTAGAGTTTAGACTTTTAAGAAGATCTGCTTTGGTCTCGAAATAAAAGTACCATAAAATAGCTGTAAATGCAGACCTTTTGTTAGGATTCTTATATATATTGTACGTTGTAAAAAGCTCATATATAACGCGATTGAAAGATAATAATACTAACTTACTTGCAATAAGTAGAAAAAACATACGATATGGTGCCTATAGTGATGAAAAATTGAACTAAAAGAGACGTCCTCTGACCTAAAATTAGATAACATTTTTTTTTTTTAAATATATTTTTCAAATCGCTAATCAATTTTAGATCGGCGTTGAAAATAAATAATATGTGGATTACATTTCTAAGACGTTTTGCTATATAAGACATTTAGAGCCCTGGTAGGGATTCCTGAAAATTACAAACGCAAAACGAAGCGATTTCATATTAAATCTCCTGCATCATATAATTATATTAACTCCTCGCTGTGAGTTAAGGGCGCCTTAATGTGCGACCAATAAATATAAGAGCTATGAGAACCTAATCAGTGTTAAAAATAATATTAATAATTCATATATATTTTTGTCATTCAATGCTAAACTTCGATGCATCATGTAAAGATCTCTCTCTTCATCACGAATTGTTGTAGATATCTCTTAACTTTCATTTCAATCATAACTATTTTATTGCGTATAATGTGATTCGTAGAGCGTAGACCAAAATTGCTTTTATCGTATTTCATACGATATTAAAATTCTAATCCAATACCCATAAATATATGACCTACTGTTGTGACATACATGGAATTACATTACATTAATAAAATCAACGGCAAACTTTCATGCAGTGTTTTTCTGAATCAGTAATTGAATTATCAAAATTGATATAAAGAAAATTAAATAAATACAAAAAAAAAATTGGGGGAACTTCAATTTTTATGTTATGCGCATTATTCTAATTCCATAAGAAATATAATACACACAAAACCATACAAAATATATTTCTCTTCACATGCACAAAGTGTGCGATCTATTATAATAATTTAACAATTAGAATTCGAAGAGGATGAGAATTATTAAAAGAAATATATAAAAATCATTTTAACAAAATCAATACAATGCGAGCTTAGTATTATTCATGTGATGTTGAAAGAAAAAAAATCAAATAGAAAGGTAAGCTATCGCCCTAATTTTGTGACATATGGATATATGCCTCCAGAATCAGACAACAACAACATCAACAACAAAAAATATGTTGTATTTTCGTTGTTAAGAGAAATATAACGAACGTATTTAAGTGGATATAGAAAGAAGTCCCTTTTAAATGAATGATGCTTTCAATGAATATAAAAATATAAAGAATTAATTCAATTTTTATATTGACAATAGAAAGAACTTTGTAGATTTTTGTTAGGTTTAGGGTTTTTATTTTTATTTATTTTTTTTTTTTACTGTGTTATTGTTGATTTTATTTTATTTCTATCGTTGTCATTGATATTTATCTCAATTTCTTAATCTGATTTCTGTTTGCATTAATTGATGAGACGTATTGATTTCATTTGAATGAATGCGCAACACAATATCTGAATAATATATTTTATATTCATTTCAATATTATTGAAAAAAAAAAGAAAAAAAAGTTGAACTTCTTTGTAACTATTGTTGTTCAATCTTTCATTTCTAAATATTATATCATTTTCAAGTTATATTTATGAGAATGTTTCCTTTCATTGTATTATTTCGAATTATTAATAATAAATGACGGGTTTGAATTATAACAAATTTAGTCACAATTTACTTACTGTATCTATGTTTTTTTGTGTGTGTGTGGCACTGATTATTGTGGAACTGTAATAAACACCCCTTTGGGATTAGCTATCGTTTAGACGAATGTATTTTTTTTTTCGCTTTAAGTTGAATTCATAGTTGACCTAGATTCATATGTAATCCGGTTTTTTTTTTTTAGAAATTTATTAAACTGAAAAGAAAATTGGTTCTGTATGCCCCGTTTTGATTTAGTGAATTCGAATAAAATGTGTTCTTTAGTCTCTTTTTTCAGGCTACTGTTTTTTTTTTTTTTAAAAATTTAAATTAAGTAGTTCTGTGTAAAACGTTGGCTGAAAAATTTTCATACAGTTTATTTTATAAATACACTTCCAGCCAAAAATACTTCACATTAAATTCTATTGAATATATGCTAATAATAATATAAAAGACAGTGATCGATTATGGTCGATTATGTTCGATTATAGTCATATAAATCGAAATTCGTTTCCAGTTTCTGTTGAAGAACTAATACTTATATATGGTCGTGAATTTGACCGGTTCAACAAGAGAGGATTTATTGCATTAATTATTTTGTTATCTGCATTGACAATATCTTTGGTCGATTCCACGAATATTACTCAAAAGTACAATTTTCAACAAAAATAATAAAAAGAATAGACATTTTTGTATAATGAACCTTTGGCAAGCTTATAATCTAGCACTACTTTTAAGATAATATACACAATAAGGATTAAATAGAAAAGATCATAATTAAATATAGAAAATATTGTTTGCCATAACTTTGTAATTATAATATCGGATATCATCCTAAACATTAACTATTCTAATTAGTAAAAAAATAAATTTAACAAGCCAACTAGCTAAGTGGGTAACGCCTGTGATACGAGTATATTAAAATGTGTACATTCATGTCTGTATCGACACATTTCTGTTATACACCAGCAAATAATATTTTTGTATGTTGTTAATATGTTCAAAGTAAATATAAAAAAGGTTCTCGAAATATTTTCAGTAACCTACCGCAATAGCAAATATTTGAAATCTTGATATAATCAACACGTAAACGAAAACATATGCGTATCATCGGCACACACACAAAATACAATATTCAGAACTTAGATAACTTAATATTTAATGGAAATATAGTTACTTAATGTCTCATAACAGATATTTCATGAATTAACCATATTGCGAGGCACAGAGACAACACTCAACATCACAATTTCTATAATAAGTATATGACATGGGTATACTTTAATACACAAAAACTTACTAACGACAAGAAAGTTTGCTTAGGATGAACATGAACCCAAGAAATATTTATTTCATTTCTCATAATTTGTTATGTGATATTTTTGTTAGTTTTGTGGTTTGAATTCTTGCTTCCGCATTTACATGCGTGGTATCGTCCTTAAATCGATAGTTTATAATGTTACTATAAACATAACTATAGATAACACAGGGCGATAAACTTTCAGAATTGACGAAAATTGCAGCTGTATCAATAATTTTGATTAACTATAAAAAAAAAAAAAAAAACAATATAATAATAAAAATACTTACGAAATATGCTGCGTTAAATAATCTCTCTTAGTGAATCTGTTTGTTTTATGTCTCACTTCTTTTTTTTAAGATAATGTCAATAAAACTATTTTCATTATAGTAAGTCATTTCGACACCGCCAATCAACCTATTTTAAACTGCATATTTATCATCATTAATGCATTCGATTTTTGATTCAAGATCGATTGGGCATTTTTAATAACATGAAACTAACAAATTAATATTTCATTATTTTATTGAACCGCTTCATTAGTCAAAGTCATGACCACTATCAAACAAACGGATCTAAATAAAGTACCAATATTAACCAGATGTATATACGACTATGTATAAAGGTAGTGAGAATATATGTTATCAAATGAACATAGTTCTTTATTCGAATGCACAAGGCGGTATTAAAAATCTATTAAACAGTAAAATATGTTTCAGCTTGTCACGTATAATATTAATGTTTAGTGTGCCTGTCGTATTTTCGAATATTAAAACCTTATATTAAAGGTTCCACAAAGAATTATCTAATCGGCAGTCTAGCGATATTTCTAAGAAAATTAATTCAAATGTTATATGCCTATCATATAAACATTGTAAATAAGATTTCTGTATTGTCAATCGGATAGAATATGTAGAATATAATCTTTAAGAAAATATATTGGCACATTTGTAGTTTACTACGAATTTCGTAGTTATCGAAATTTCAAACTACGAATATCCAATATATTATTTGAAACGTTACAAAATAACAATGCTTCAAATATTGCTAATGGCCTAGATCGCATCGAAGATCCACTTTATCTTCAAAATTCCTTCCACACACGTTAACCAAAAACATGATTGAAGGTATGCATTAACAAAAAAACGATCCACCCTACTAAAAAAAAGAAAAAAAGAAATAAGTGTGTGTGGTCTGTCAGCGGCACTTGTAACATTACAATCATTATAGCCTCAATGGTAGCTATGGTAGCAACGCCTCTGTTAAGATGATACATAGAAATTAGAAAATTCGATTAGATAATGAAACTGATTTTTAAATGTAATTTAATACTAATTTTGAAATTTGCACAATAAGCCAAAAAATCATTATGTTTTTTCTTCACGGTGTTTCAACATAATAGAACTCTGGTAACCATGTAAAAATAAACCTTCTCTTATGAGACACAAAATACGTTCAGATTACGATACGTTCAGATTACGAAAATGTGTGTTATTTACAAGAAATACCCATTCTTATATTTATGTATTTTCGGTTTTTTTTTTTTGCAATATCATCGCATGAATTGATATTGAGGATAAAAAAAAGTGCTGATGTAATTAAGTTAATTTCGTTGACGATATTTTCACAAAACAACAAAAATTATTTTCTTTCTGTTTTCTTGAATTTTAGGATTTTTATTTTATTCTTTTTTTGTTGGAAATAATTTCAGTCTATTATTCTTATTTAAAAATAATTTGATGTAAGTATATATTCTTCAAATCAGTCGACGTTAGAATACAAATGTATTTCATGTTTTAACAAAATATCATTAATTCTAAAGAATTTCGATTTTCTTGCAAATTTCTTTAGCATAAAAGTTTTTATGCATATTTTATGTATACGTAATTCGTATTATATGTATACGAGTAGTATGTATATCAGAGAGACGAACCTTTTCCATTTTTAAGGGTTCGGTTCTTGAAATGTGAAAAGCAAGGTTCGGTTCTTTGGGTTCGGTTATGAAAATTAAATTTAAGGGTTCGATTCTTTAGGTTCGGTTCTAAAAGTGAAAAAAGTGAGGTTCTTGGGGTTCGGTTCGGTTCAGCTTGCCAATTTTTAGTATAAATTGCTCAAAAATATTTCTTTTATGAGGGTTCGGTTCTTTGAGTTCTTAAAATTAAAGGTTCGGTTCTGAAAATAAAAAAATGAGGTTCGATTCTTTGGGTTCGGTTCTAAAATCGAAAAAAGTGAGGTTCTTGAGGTTCGGTTCGGTTCGGTTCGCCTCTCTGGTATATATATATCTTCTATAAAAGTATTACAATCGATCTGTCCGCAATATAAAAGTACATTCATTCTCAACACACCATTAAATGAATATGGATTTGGACAATGACTCCTTAAGTTATAATTATATTTTACTACAAAAAAAAAAAGAATATATAACAATATTTTTCGTAATATGTTTTGTATTTTTAGAAAGTTATTATTTCTAATATATTGAAGTGAAAGAATATTCTATAAATTATGCATAGAACATAAGTTAAGTAGTAGTCATTAACATCACCATTTCATGAGAACGTTTTATATTAAATTTATATATTTATTTTTTTGTAAATTGTTAAATTATATTTTATTTTGTTCAATTGCCAGTATAATTTTACCGTAAAATACTTTAAAACAATAAATAGGGAAATAAATTACATTTATTATGTATATAATATTTAGGGTGCTTCAAATTTGGATTGAGCAAAGTGTTTTTTTTTTGTTGAATTTCTATATGATGCGTTTTGGTTTTAAAATAATTGAAACTATTTTAAGGTAAAATTAGCATTTATTACATTAATAAAGTCAAGTAATATACATAAAGATATTATCTGCATCAATCATAATCCTTCTATCAGGTCATACATAAGTAAGCAGTAAATATAAATTCTATCAGAACATTTACTTCAATATGTACAATGTGAATGTTCATGTATGTATTTGTTCATGCAAAAACTTGTAAAGTATTACAACAACCTTAAGATCGTAATTACATGACCCCGAACCTGATGACCTTATACTGTCGAATAACTTTAAATTCATATTCATATGAATTTCTCTTTCGACCATTCAGCGGCGCCGACTTTCAAAATTGTTATGGGTTGCTAAACCTCGAAAAAAACGGCGCTATGTGGAAATCGAATTGCTGATTGCTATGGGTTGCTCATGTATCCCGGGCTACCTAGAAGTCTACTGCGACTATTTGATAAATTGTTCAGAATTTTTGATGTGGTTTGCATCCATGAATATTTTTTTTAAATTTAAGAAAGTTAGTAGTCGCTGGGGCGACTGTGAAATATTTCATTTTATCACTTTTTAGTTCAATTTAAAAAGAACGGAGAAGAAACTTTTTCAAAAACCTTCAATGTAATTAAACGCGTGACTAAATGTGTCTTAGAAATTTGACAAAAAAAAAAATTCTGTGAACCACTATAATAATTTGATCAATCTATATTCAAAAACCAAAAGAAAAAAAAAACCAAAAATTAAAATAAAATAAAACTAAAATTGGAATAAATTTTAAAGGACAGTAAACATTTATACGTATGAAATTCTATAAAATATTCATTATTAAACATATGGAAACAGTTTGATAAAAATAAAACTTTTTCTTTTAGAAATAAATATTTAAACAAGTGTCAGCCTTTTACAAACAAACATAATTTATGACTAACATTTTCTATATAATATTTATGTCACATCCCTATTTTAATGTATTACATTTGCGGTATTGTGATATTATAAATGAAAATACCTTTATAAGTAATAACGTCAGATAACTGAACTTCATGTTACATTGTGTAAAATGATGTTACATTTAAATAAATTATTTTTGATACACACTTAGCATAAAATATGATAGATAGATGTCTAAATAATGATTAAAAAGTTTTGTTCTACTAACACAGAAAAAAAAAACCCTGAAACATATAAGTAGCAATACAATTAGATATATTTTTGTATACTTTTGATAAAGTAGTAATATCTAATTGATATAGAAAGAAACAAACTGTAAAAATAACATCACAATATGGTTCCACAGAATTTATTGAAATTCCAGATTCGAATTATTATTATTTGGATTCTAGATAGTTTGATAGGTAGAGAGTTCTATACTACTCATTGCATCATCGCATCGTTTAATTCGAATAGACATAATTGACTTCAATATATATTTGTAAATGAAATAGAATTGGTAAGTAAAATAGCGGAACGTTTGGACAAGGACAGTGATATGAATTTTGTTTAAAATGAAGAATTTTAGTTTGAAAGTAGGTCTGCGTACTTATATTAGAATGAATTTGATAAGCAGAACGATGAACTAGAGCATAATTGCAATCAAACTGAATGTTGGATAAAGCATGATATATACAAAATGTTTGGTTTAATAGAACTGTAATAAATTGGTTTCTATCGAGTAGAATAAAGAATTTGATATTCGTTTTCAAAAAATATTCTTTTATAATATTAACAGATCGCGATCAAATCTATGGATGATTTAAAAATTAATGTTGATCGCGATCTACATCAAATCGTTTCGATAATAAATACTCTGATCTATTTTGTGTAAATCCTTTTCTTATAAAGCAGCGTAAAGCGATATCGATAGGTGATTTCAATAATTATTGTTAATAAAAATATACATAGTAATTTAAAATATTAATTTTATGGTTTAGTTTTTAGAATGTTAAAATTTTATATCAAAGAGTTCACAAAATATTACATATATTCTTAATATTTTTTTTTTTTATTTATATTATTTGAAAATGATCTGATCTGATCTATACAAGATCGAAAAATGATCTGTACAAATATGTACAAATAATTTTGATGTAGATGCAAAATTAATACTGAGTTGTTTTTGCATAAATATCTTGGAAACAAAACTCTTAACCCGACTTATAAGAAACTGACCTCTAAAGAGACCTCTAAAGAATCCATTTTACAATATTGATGTTCGTTGCCAACCAGCTGAGTACAAAAAATTGTCTGTACATGAATAATGTAAATAATTACACTTGTTAAATGTAATAGTTGTGGGCAAACAGTATCTGCAATTAAATTTACATTTCATTAAGTCAAACTGATTTACTGACATGAGCATTCGCTTAGAATATTTTCCTCTAATTCAAATATATTATTTAACAAAATAAAAACCATTTAATTTTTTTTTTTTTTTAATTCTAAATTTTAACATCACATCGAAATAAATTACATTATTTAATATTTTACGATGACTTAAATATTTTGTAATAATAAAATTTATGTGTTATACACAGAAAAGCAAGGCAAGCCTATATAATTATACTGAATAACATTTTTATTTCAAACTGCTAATGGTACAATTTTTTTATGACCAGCTATACACAATATACTCTTGGTGTCGATGCATTTGAGTCTGAGTAAGTTAATAAATATGTTGTTCTTAATATGCGTAACATATCGAATTTGTTAAATGGTGGCTATCTTCAGTCGAGGGCATATTCATAGTTTGCCCTCCATCTATACTCCTCTCAGTCAGGCCCGTAGCTAGAGCGAGCTATTGATGCTTTGCATGCCCAAAAAATCCTGGAGCATACCAAAAAATTTAAAATTTGATTTTCATTATCAGCAGCATCACCATCAGAATATTTGGGCATCAAATAAAAAATCATAAAATCTAACCAACGATAATTCAATTTCAAAAATTTTCCCTGCGGCGCAATATTTTTTTCACACGATATAACATTTTACATTTCAATTCGCGCAGTTGAGCCTACACGTTTCACACATTTCATTATTTACTTTTTTCAGTTCTGTGTCATGTGTCTTTAAATCTTTACTGAAATTATAATTTCAAAAGAAAAACAACGATAAAAGGCGGCCAATTATCCATTGTGGGTATGTTTGCTTTAAAACCATAGACGACTTAATAAAATTTATATTTACCAATAAATTTAATTCAGCTTTTCCTGATACGTACGTATTTTATATGCATCGATTGATACGTTTGCCTTGTAGCACCGCTGCGTATTGAACTCTGACTCTGATGCTCGAGCATGTCCAAACATACGTTTCTGGCTACGGCCCTGCGTCTCAGTACACCTTTATTTACGAGAAGAAAAAAATTGAAATTACGATTTTTCTTTTATGTTTAAGAGCTGAATATCAGAATGTGTGTTAACTGATTTGGATCATTGAACACTCATTAGATGCAGAATTTAACAGCATTGAAAATATATGATTATCTTGTGGATGTTGTGTGTAGTGATGGGATTGGAAATATTTCCAATTTGAAATTTTTCCAAAAATTGAAATATTTCGGAAGTTTTTCCAAAAATATCTTTCAATGCCAAAAAGTGGCAATTTTTTTAATGCAAATTTTAACATAAGCAATGTATTAAATGTATAATAGATGGCTGTAAAATCTGAAGAGAAACTCTATAAATAACGTTATCTGTTAATTTTATGATTTAAGAAAATGAATTTACAATAAAAAAAAATATATTTCGCCTCTTCAAAATTGTGAAAGAATATTCATGGTAAAAGACTTCATAGTTTTTCCTAATGACCGTTAATTTTTTTTAAAGAAAGACGGTAAGGTTGAAAAATATGCATTTTATTTAATTAAAAAAAAAAAAAAAACGGATAAAACTCGCTGAGAATCTTCTTGTTTCTTCATTCTCGTGTTTATATTGTTTAGAAAACGATGTAAATTCAGTTTATTAATTGTTGCACAGCAAATCCAATTAATGTTTTTTATTTTTATTTTTAGAAAATACTTACCAAAAGAATTCTTTGCCGAAAAATGAGATTTGGGTATTGCCTTTTTTAGTATTAGACCTCTCATCCAAAAAAGCAAGCTGCCAATGGATTGGTACACAACTTTATTTTTGTAAAATATAATTAACCATTTTTTTTGATAAATAAATAAATTTCCATTTATTTTTCCATTTTGAAATATTTCCAGAAATATTTCCGGAAATTTTTCACAAAAATAAAATTCCTGCAAAATTCCCATCACTAGTTGTGTGGATTATGTATATTGATCATTGACTAATACTCAATAGACACAAAATTTAGTGAGTACAAAAATACATTAGTTCTGTTCTACCCAGAAATAAATCAGTAATCCCAATTGATTGTCAGCTTGTTTTCATAAGAATAGATAGATTTTGATTCTCTTAGTATTTACTCCATAATTAAAAAAAATAAAACTTAATCTAATCAATAATAACTCCATATAAACAAATATCTGAACAATATTTCGACATCTGTTTACCGTGCATCGCATACTCAAAAGTTCTAAAACAAAAATCAATTAATTTAAAATGCAAGAACACATTAAAATATTGCGTGATAAACATTCATTTAAGTCCATTGCAAAATAAAATTACATGAAAAGTAAATGTTTGATATGGCCAAATAAACGCAATTTACATGGTGAGCGAGACCCCAATAAACAAAGTAAATTAATGGAAACTGGATGATAATTCAATAATAGTCTTTAAGTTTTTCTTCTTTAGTCGATAAATTAATAATAATAAAAAAATTTAAGATATTATACTGAAGACAATATCTTATTGTGCAATTATCAATTATTTCACAGCTTAACCACATCAAAATCAAGAATATATACGGGCAGATGTTCGATGTTTTATAGCATTTATTGTTTTGGGATTTGCTAAAAGCAAAAAAAAAAAAAAAACCATAAAACCATAAAAAAAAAGAACGAAAAGATCAAAAGAGGTATAAACGTAAAACAGTCGATTTTAACCGCGGCTATAATAAAATACCGATGTTAAAGATAAACTGAACAAAATCGAACGAGGTGCAGAGTTATGGATGTTTATTGAAAATTTAAAATAAAAATGTATACACATTTAAGACTTATACGCACAGACAGCATACACACAATCAGCCTTTTTTTTAATAATCAGCCTTTTTTTAATTTTCAATTCTTATACTACATTTATGTTTGGTTCTTCATTATTTATATCGCATTAAATGAATAATAATTGCCTCCGGTTAAAATAAAAGAAAAGAAGCACCTCAACGTTTGTTTGGTTGGTTTTCTTCTTATTTTGTTTTGAAGCTCGTTTTGTTGAAGTGCTAAATGGTAATTTGTTTCTGTTGGATTTTAGCGGTCAACACCTTTGCACTGCATTTTATATACAAAAAGCTATTGATATACCATACAGTATATAATGTTTATTCATATTGAAATTAAGTAAGAATTATATATTTTTTCAAACATATTTTCTTATAGAATCAAATCATTGAATTATTGTTAAAAAAATTATTAGGACACTGTCGCACATCCACATTAATTTAAGAATTATTAACATTATTGAATCCATAATAGAGTCGTATTTTTCATATTGAAGAAAATAAATTTGAGTGCGACAAATGAAGTAACCTCATCAACAGCTTTGTAGAAACTGAATCGAGATCCTTTTGAAGAGCGAAACATTGCTTGCTTATTATTTTTAATTTTCGGTACAATATTTTCTTTTTTCTTCAATCTGTTGAATTGAAAACAAATACCGTATCGGTACTTACTCATTTCCCCAAGCCGTTACAACACGAACTCAACACATATGCATAATATTCTGGTTTTACATAATTCAACTCAGTAGAATGTGGAGAAACTGATTTATGGAAAATGTGCAAATGTTTCAACAGGGGAAATGAACCGAACATACATTGAAATTTGTGATGAAACAATACAAGGCGTAATCGCAAGATAACTAACTCTCTATGAACAATATTTGGTTGGTAATATTGCAGCAAACGTAAGTTAGATTAACCGAAATTTTGTGGTTAACATATTGTGAGTTGTGAGTTTGTGATCAAGCAATGTTCATTCCAAAATATTTGTCTTCTTGTTTTGATGGCACGGTTTACATAATTATTCTCTGTCGATGAAAATAAATTTATTTGAGAAATAATTTTAAAATTTAAATAAATATTATTATTGCAATTTTTTCGCTTCGAACTAATTTTTGTTGATGATCAATAGAGTTGTAGATATATAGAATAAATCACTTTTTTGATGATCTGCATATTTTCCTCTGAAAATAAGACAATAAAATATTATTTAGCATAAATAATATAAAATTCAATTGTAAGTAAAAATTAGTTATATATTGTATAATAATATTTTTCAAACGTTGAATCTTATTGCTCAAAATTCTCATTAAGTTCCATTGTTTTCTAGTTTTAAGAGTTATCTAATTCATAAGTTCCCCATGGATGGATGGATGGATACGTTGGGCGAACTGTATTATACAGTTTCTGCATGTAGGCCTCTGATTGGCCCATTATG
>JAABKK020008953.1:2961-15393 GCA_011634745.2 Catotricha subobsoleta
TTATTTTATTTTTTATCCGTAATACCATTCCGGCGAAAATGCTATTTTAATCACTATTATCGATTTTTTTTTAATTTGATATTCGTTTCATGCCTTAGTTTATTTCATTATTATGTTATGTTCAATATTGAGTTGATAACTAATATTAATCATTGACTCGAAATATTAATTCCTATATCAGTACATTCGCATTCTTTTAATTTTTATACAGTAGTTATGTTTATGCCGACAGCACTGTAATAATCTGTCATGTAAGCGTGAGCTCTAATTATAATATTTTATTCGTCAGCTTAAGCAGTTTTTCAGAACAAAATCTGGAGATATTTCTGAATAAAAGTGAAAATGTCTCGACGTTTTGTTCTGAAAAAAGTGCCTAAACTGATGGATAAGAAATTATACCTAATCAATTCATTTATCGTGTATTCCCATATTTCTCAGAAATTATTGAATTTGAATAATTATCGAATTTCTAAACAAATAAATCATGTTTGGAACACTTTATTCACATGTGATTTTGGATTGCATTCACGTTCATCTCTCGTTCTTTTTACACAATTTTTCAAGTCGAGTTACTAGAAACTTGTGCTTAAGGGGGGCTTAAGGCAAAAAAATATTTAAAAAAAATTATTACTGACCAGTATATCCCGGAAATAGAAAAAATTAAAAACAACAAATAATAATATAATTGGTCAGCAAAACAAAAGCAATTAAATACTTATAAATAAAATTGGATTTGTGTGTTTATGTGAATATTTAATTTTATTGAAATAAGACTAAATACAGATTCTATCTTAATAGAGTTTAACTTTTGATTTTCGTTTGAATAATTAACTAGTACAAAGTTAAAAAGTAAAATACAGTAGATTTGATATGATAACATATTTTTCTTTTTCATTTTCTTTTATATTATTTTAAAGATTTCAGAATTTGCTAGATAGTGCCTAATTTTTAACATGCAGATTGTATTGTTGTATCTCTAACATCATATGTGAGTTCTCTTGTTTCATTTGAGTGTGACTGTTTTGAGTAAAACTAATCTAATCATATTAAGTATGACGAATGTTTTAAGTAAAATTATTCATAAAAACTTCCATGCATGAAAATATATTTATGTTTTTTCAAATAACACAAACTGAATTTAAAAAAAAAAAAATTATGAATTAATAGTGTCTTTGTTTTTTTCTTCGTATAGGTTTCCGAAAAATGGTTTTAAGTCCTACTGGAATAAATGAAGAGGGAGAAAACCTTCCAAATGCTAACAACAATGTTAGTATCACTACCTCTGCACTTAACAACCATTCTGGAATTGGAGTTGATCGACATTTACAAGCTATTAATACTTTAAAACTATCAAATTTTAACCTTGAAGGATATAAGACAAAAAAATTACCGACTTCACAAAATTTTAAAAGATATTTGAAAAGCAAGAAATTAGCAGTTCAACGACCGTTGAATAATCCAAAAAAAATTTCTGATTGTCGCAAATCTTTAATTCAAAAAACATCGGATTGGAAACTATTAAACAAAACGTGTTCAGAAGCATTGAATGGTATTAAATTGTCGTTTACAAATACAGGAAATCTAATACCATCAATTAATAAATCATCATCACTTCTGGGAGAAAATAAAGAGAACAGTATACGGTCTACAATAAATGGTAACTGTGACTCAATAGTACTTTGGGAAGCAATTGATAAATGTGCAAACGATAGTGTAAATAATATAATCAAGGGGTTAACATCAGAAAGACCATCTACATCCGAAACTAATCCAAAATCTACACAAGATACAATTAAAGAGCCAGAACCACCAGTAAGAAAACTAAATCCAAAACGAAAAGGACGTAGAGATATTTGCTATTCCGAGGAAATTAGTGAAAAACGAAACAAAAACGATACCATGTCCATGTACGATTATAATTATCATCAATCAGACACAACTGGTGGAGGAGGTGTTAGTAAATATATGACATCGAAAACAAGTCATCATATTAATGAGGATGGTTTTCATAGCAATGACTCAAGACAGCAATTACATGATATTGCTACGTCAATGGCATCTTTATGTAATATTGGTAATTCATGTTACATGAATTCGGTGATTTATACATTAAGGTTTGCACCGTTCTTTTTGCATAATCTGCATCATTTAGTTGACGACATTTCGCAAATAAATAAAAAAGATTGTCAAGCAAAAGCGAAAAGTTCATCTTTAGGTCGAAATGTTGGCGGCTTACAAGGTCAAAATGCACGTAGCTGGAGCAGCAAAGATTTAGCATCATTGGGGTCTACATCGGCCACATTTGAAGTACCAAAGACTTGTCAACAAATTGCCACGGAAAAACTTCATGAACTCTTTCAAAATTTAAATCGTAACGAATTAATGGAAACACTTGAACCATATCAATCAGATACATTTCTTAAAGCTATTCAAGATGTTAATCCAATATTTGAGGGCAATCAACAACAAGATGCTCATGAATTTTTAATGTGTATTCTTGATAGTATTCGAGAAACGTGCCAAGCATTAACTAAAGTTATAATCGAACGTCCTGAAATAATAACAAATGGGTTTGTATTTTTTAAATTAATTATTATTAATTTTTTTTTGATAATTTATTAATAATTATTATATTTTTAATTTCAGTTATGTCAGTATTTCTGAACAAACAGAACAACAGCCCCCTGCACCATCAACACCACCTCAGCAATTGTCAGCACCAAAAACTACATGGTTTCGTATGCCAAAAAGAAAAGAGGACAAAAATAAAAGTCTGCGATTAGATTCACCCTCAAAAGATTCAGATAGTATTGATTCAGGAAGTGGTTTTATTTCAACGACAAATCAAACTGCTGATTGTTGTAATGATGCTGGTGCTAACATGACAGATAAAGAAGAAATTCAGGAAAAAATAAAAACCTTAGGTTTAGATTTTTTTAGTGAAGATTTTGAAGGCATTACAGTTTCATCAACACGTTGCCTAAGTTGTGAAACGGTGACGGAACAAAAGGAAACTATGATTGATTTATCGGTACCAATCACAGATACTATGGAAACTATTGAACAACCTAACTTATTTATACAAGTAAGTCTGTGCTTAATATAAATATAATTTTGTTTATTACATACCAACCAGAAATTAAAAATGATTAATAATCGCATAATTTCTATTTGTTTTAATTTTCTAGAATTTGTGCATCACCCGTGAGCAATTTCACGGTGACAATAAATATCGATGTGAAAAATGTATGGGTTACACAGAAGCGATTCGTACAATATCGTATCCAGTATTACCACGTCTGCTCATTATTCAATTAAAACGATTTAGTGGCGGCATGGAAAAAATTAATCGGCACATTCCAACGCCATTTATATTACAATGTTTTTGTTCAAAATGCTGTCCGCTACCTGAGAATGAAAAACTTCACGTTTATAAATTATATAGTGTTATAACGCATGTTGGTGCAACAATGTGTGCTGGTCATTACATAGCGTACACCAGTTCATTAGATTTAAATAGTGCGTATATTAATTGTCCAAAGGACTTAAAACGAAAACAGGCTCAAGCTGCCGCTACCCAACAAACAACATCAAATTCATCAACGTCAAGTGGTAGTAGTAGTGGCGGCGGTAGTGGCGTCATTGAAAAAAATGTTGGAATAGTGAAAAAAATGGTATTCGGTTATCGTGGCAAGGCATCAAGTAGTGGTGATGTTACAAAAAATATAAAAAACATTAATGGAGTCAAGGGTATGATGAATGGCATCGATAAATTAAATATAACTAGTAATTCAACATCATCCAGTACACCATCAAATAATAGCAACACAAATTGTCCAGGTTCTACATGTTGTAGTATTAATATGAAATCATGTGCAACGTCTGGTTCAACATTAACACAAACACAATTTAGTAATGGAAACAATAATATCAATTTAAGTAATGGTATTGATTATCGAGAACATTCACGAAATAGCAGCTTGTCAAGTGGCTATGGTGAAAATTTTTATATTCCATCAACCGGCACATCGTCGATTAGTAGTGCTGGCTCACGAAAATCCGAACAGCTTTGGTATATGTGTGACGATGATAAGATTAAAGCGATGCCACAACATGAATTTGAGGAAATGTTAAAGCCGAATAAAAAAATTATGATAACGCCGTATTTATTATTTTATGCCAGAAATGATGTTCAATAATAATTAAATTCAACGGAACAAATACAGGTGTTACAAACATTCATAAATGTTTTCATGCATTACCTACTATATATTTATTGTTCAATTTGATTTGTAATCATTTATTTATTTATTTTATTTTTTTTAATTATTAAACAGTTTTTAATACGATAGTTAGTCAAGAACAGCAATTTAAAGAAAAAAGTTTTGCCGAATTGTCTTTTTGTCATTTATGTTTCCTTATTAATGAAATTAAAAACGAATCAAATTGATAATGTGTCATGTCAATAACCATAAATGATTATTTTTTGTGCAAATAAAGGCTTTTGCGTTCACAAAATTGATGTCTAAACATTTGACGGCCAAAGTAAAAATATCAAAACTAAATAAAGGTTTAAACTTTAAACCTCCAAATTTACACTTTGTGCAACGGCGATGTGATTCCAATTTATATTCCAGTTTACGCATGATTCAACCTTAAAGGTGCCGTTTTTAGCAAAAGTTAGCATGGAAGAATTACATTTCATTAAAATTCGAAATTATATTAAAGTGTTTTTACAAAAAACAAAAAAAATATATATTTGTTTTAGATAAAAGCTTTTTTCCCCTCTTTTTAATTCGTGTAGTTAATAACTACTAGTTATATTTATTTTCATAAATTTGTTTTGTAATCTATATATATTACTCGTCAAATAAAACGTTTAAATTGTCATTATGTGAATTATTATTGATTTTTTCACCAGAATGAGGTGGTTGCAGTTTTATTATTATTATCTTTGTTGAAAAAAATTTTTAGAAATATTATAAAAATAAATAAATAAAAAAAAAGGAAGAAAAATTATTAGATTCTAGTCAAAATGCATTCTTTCTGTGAAGTATTGTTTCGTTGAGCTTATTAAAATCAATATTTAACAAAAGAAAAAAAAATAGATAAATGAAAAAAAATATTTAAATTTCTGTAAAGATATAATGAAGAGGAAAATTGATTTTCAAGCAGAAAAATAACACAATTAGCTTGTAAATTATAAGAAAATAGGAATAAGCTTAAAAATGTATTTTAAAATAAAAAAATTAAACAAAAAAAAAAAAAAAAAATATATATATCGTTTTTTTTTTCTTTTTTTCTTTTTTTTTTTTGATGTGAATAAAATGATTGATAAGTATATAATTGAGTATATATATTCTTATTATAATTAGCAATATACAAATTACATAAATTTATACCTACTTCATAAATATTAAAAATATAAAAATATATTATATAAATAATAAGTTTAAAAATAATAACAAACAAATATAAATTTAAAAAGAAGAAAAAAAAAACACAACACACAACATACAGATATAAATAATAAAAGAAAAAATTAATATTGTGATTTAGATTTTAGTGAAATCAATCAAAATAATTAATACTAATTTAACACATTGTTTAATAGTTTTCTACTTAAAAAAGAAAAGAAAGAAGAAAAAAAAACTAATTACAAGAAATGTATAATATATTTTCAAATATAAAACTGTTTTAATAGATTTTTCTTTTGAATTTTCAACTCCCGATCGACTAGAGAGGAACCATTTTATATGCGACAAATTTTTACGCAAACATATTATTTTCGTTTCGTTTATTTGTGACCTAAATAGAAATTATAAATAATTACTTACCAGCTTTAGCCTCAATTAAACATTATAAAATTTTATTTTATTTTTGTGTCCTAATTTCATTAAAATAGTATTTACAAAATATATTTCAATTTCGCAACGAGTTGTAAAATGAATAAAAATTAATAATAAAAAAAAAATAAAAAATAAATAAACAAAAATCCAATTAAAATATATTAATATAATTAATGCTTGGCATTTTTAGCAAGACAAAGCATAGTTTTAAAAAAAAAAAAAGTAAAAGAAAAGTAAGAAAAAACAAATTGTACAACCACAAACTCAATATCGATATATTTTTAAATAGTAACAATATATGTAATATAATTCAAAAATTAAATATCTATATACTCAAAAACTCATCACTTTAAAAACTGTTAGTTATTTAAAAAGAATAATAATAATAACACATAATAATAATAATTTGAAAAAAAAATAATAAAATAAAAAACAGTTTGTTAAAATAATTTTGAACTTCACCAGTTTTTTTTAAAAAACTATAATAAAAGTTTTTGCAATAAATTATTCAATCACAATATATTATATTAGAAAATAGAATAACAAATTAAAAAATATTTAATTGTAATGAAAAAAAAAAAAACCTGATAAGAAAGAACACTTGGCACTAATGAAAATTTATATTTCCATGTTTATTCTAATCGAGATTCTAAGGGCCGTTATTAGCAACCTGGATAGTAAAAAAAAAACCTGTGATTTAATTTCCGAAAAGTCAAGGATTTTTTACTATCCGGGTTCGTAATAACGATCCTAAAAGTCATATATTTTTTGTTAAAGGAAAAATATAGAAACCCATTTCATTTGTAGACATTTTTTCGCTCTTTTATTAAGAAAAAATTTGATGAATCTTCCAATCGTTTTTTTTTTTTTTTGTTTTTGGTTAAAGAAATATATTATATTACAATATGCGAATTAAAAGATTTACAAACAAATTATGCATAATAAAAACACACCACTCTATCATTATCAATGATTGTTCCACACTTTTCTTATAAATTATATTAAAAGTAACATTTTCAGAAAATAAAAATGGTTAAAACAAAAAAAAAATCTTTTTGTCATTTTTGAAAAATTATTGTCAAACAAAAATCAAAGAAAATAGAATATAATTCACAATACACCGAAGAGTACTTCATTTTCAATTAAATTGCTTATGATAACTTATTATATGAAACTTTTTTCTTCTTTTTTTTTAAAAAAAAAAGAATTATATTATTAATCGCTTAAACACCCATTTCGTTCATATTTACGATTAACATATTGCGGCAAATTATTTTATAAAAATTACTATCCTTTTTTTCGATATTCATTAGAAAAATTATCACTACATTAACACAAAATATAGATCTCTTTATGATAATTCACCTGCAAAGTAAAAAATAAGGAATGCCGTCTTAAAATTTTATTCCACAAATCCGTGATATTACAATGTTATCAAACAAATTATATATAAAAAAAAAAGAAAAGAAAAACGGATTTGCTTCGTGTTTGTTTGTTTTTTTATTATTTATTTTTTAATTAGCTTTTTTGTTTTGTGAAATACATTTATTTTGTTGGGTAAAATGAACGAAAGTTGGCTTTGAGCCAAAAAAAAAAAAAAAACACTAAGAATTTAAAAATATAAATTTATACTTAATATAAAATAAAACAATCATTTCAAAGAAAATTAACTATTTTATGGACATTATTAAATTAACATTTCAGTCAATATCATATCGTAATTGATGAACGAATGATTTTACTGAAATGTTTTAGTAAGTATATTATGTTTCCTTTCCCTTTCTTTCGTTTGCACGTTTTCTATCTTTTTTTTGTAAATTTTATGTATATAAAATAAATAAAACTTTATCTATTAATTAAAAATTCACATTATTATTATTTCTATTCTGCATAATATATAATTTAATTGATAATGGAACAATATATTATTATAAAATATTATATTAAATATATTTTTGAAGATTTAATGAATATAAATATAACAAAGACAAAAAAACACAAAAAAATATATATATAATATATATAACTATATAGATATTATTCTGTACCTATTATGAATAAATAAAATAAACAGAAATATTGTTTCTTATTTAAAAAAAAACAAAACAAAAAAATAATTTAAAAAAAAAAAGAGAAAAAGAAAAGAAAAGAAAATAACATACAAACACATAAATATATTATATTATATAAATTAAAATAAAATGAAACAAAATTAATAAATAAAATAAAATGAATTATAGAAATTACATATGAATTCTTTCAATCGAATTTTATTTGTATGTTGGATATTTTGTATGGTGACACAGCAATTCGATTTTAAAAATTACTGCTTCATTCCATAATTTTGAAATGGTTCGATAGAGATTTGATTTTGGGCTTTGTTAATAATAATTATATATGCGGACAAAATATTGTTAAGCCTGTTTTTTTTTTTGTAATTTGTAGATTTTTTCGATCAGTTTCGATTATTGCAAAATTAAATTGATTTTATAATCAAAACATAGCTATTTTATTGAAATAGTATAGTATTTATATGATTTTTAATCAAAGCCATATTTATAACGAATTTATTACGTAGCGTCAATTGCTAATGGCATATATTCTTCCCGATAAATAAACATCACCGATCATGGACTCTTTCCAAGGAAAGCAAATAGTATCTGTACATGGCATGGCTATTCACATAGTCAATATTCCTTAATTTTCAGTAGGAGTTTTTTTTTATTACGAATAACTTATCTGATATCAACATCGAAAACTAGATTTAATCATGACACGTCAATTTATCTAATCAATTTCAACTACACATTATATTTATATCTAAATAAATGAAAATTAGAAAATAGTTCATCTAAGACTCAATTCATTCCGGGTG
Organism: Catotricha subobsoleta; assembly: GCA_011634745.2. NCBI lineage: Eukaryota > Metazoa > Arthropoda > Insecta > Diptera > Cecidomyiidae > Catotricha > Catotricha subobsoleta. The sequence continues at coordinate 11,686 of JAABKK020008953.1, forward strand.
GTATTTTAACGGAGTCTATAGATTTTTGATCCGGGTTACTAATCAATAGGTTATCTGGCACTTTGGAACATATAACATAAAAGTTGAATTGATATTGTGGGTTAGACGCAAATTCATTAATACTTATAGGAATGAATGAAAAAAAGCAGTGTTTTTAATTCTGAAAATAAAATTAAAATTATAGTGATTTGTGACGAATATTAAACATAAAAGAAGATATTTTGAACTCAATTTAATAAAAAAAAAAAAAGACAAAACAATTAAGAAATCATATTTTTTTGTTTTTTTTTTTAATTTCAATATCATTTATTCAGTTATTGTGTTACAATGCTAAAAACAAATTTAATGTTTTTATGTGTTACACTTACAATCTAATGATTTTTCAGCAGTATTATAATATTTAATTAAAAGTATATTTTAATTTATTTTAGTAGTTGAATTTTGTATTACTGTTTTTATTTGAAATTTTAAAGAAAACAGATTAATAAAAATCTTTATGTATTTGGTAGAAAACTTATAAATTAGATAACACTTACAACTAGTTGTTAGGTTTCCATTATGAGCACGTATTAAACACTAAAAATAGGTGGCTCATATTAATATGCATCCTACGTATACAAAATTCGATTCATAGAACAATTTTCGATATTGACAAAATTTTCAGTACACGAAGTTCAAGTTATTTTAATACCGCACCAAGTAGAGACAATAATGGTAAAACTATTGAAAATTAAAAATCTAAATATAACAACCATTGATATTTCTCCAATGATAAGCTATCGGATGTTTAAAAAATTACGATTAACCCAAATAAGATTAAAGTACGCAATCTAAAAAGGGAGCCAGAAAAAGTGTAAATCAAACGGTATTAATGGTAAAATTAACTATAGTAGCTTATCTAAAAAACTAGCCATCGTAGCTCAATTTTCAAATGGTGCGTACAAATTTAGCAGCTAATTTATGCCATGACTGATAATGAAAAAAATTATTTAAGATTTCGTGTAGGTAGGCCCATTAACAACAACGAGATTCAACAAAATTTATACCAAAGTGTCATCGTTGGAATCTGAGAAAAAGCCCTGCAACGAAAAAATTTAATTTGGAAGAGTAAGTTAGTTTTGATTTTGATATAGGTAACATGTAAGCCAATTATGAAACAATAATAGTTTTGTATAAATTGGTAGATGGTTATTTGCAATACAAAAATATATGTGTGCTACCTACTATCGTTCCATATAAAGCGTATAATAGAAATATTAATTTTGTAATTTAGTATGACAACGGAAAGTTTTATAAGGCAAGCAATCTGTCGAGAAGAACAGAAATTAAGACGACACTCCCATAATATATCAATATGAGTTTAATTCGTAAAGGAATTAAAATAATTTCAATTACTTTTGAAAGGAAAAACACTATCAGCAAAATACCATCGAAATCGACTATAATAGTTAACTAATTTGTGGTTAACTTTAATAAATTAGGCAGTTAGGGCAAATGGCGTGAACGTAGAAGATTCAAAAACATAACAAAATTCGACATAAAATAATCGAAATATGACCATAATGTTGCGTTAAATATACCTGACGTAATTTACAAAAATCTTATGGTCAAACTTCGCTTTTTTTCCCCGAATTTTATTTTTTTCCATTAAATTTGACACTTCTACGTTCACACCAACGTCTACGCTTACGTTCACGTCATTTGCCCTAACTGCCTATTATCTATTCGTCATGCTTTTGTAGAAAAAAATATTTGATGATTTTTAATGAAAATGATATAGACACCCCTTCCTTTGCTGACGAAAGTTTTCGCTTAATGATTTTGCTGATCAAATATTTTATATGCGAAATTTTACTGTGAATTTTTATCAGCGACAAATAACGAAAACTAAAATTTGATATTACAATTTGTAAATAAATATTATAAATTATAAATAATAAACATTAAACAAACCTTTTTATTGTTGTATTTTTTTTTTTAATTGAGGAAGAATGTCGTTTAATTTGTAAAACTATTCTGCTGGTTAAAATCAGGAATTTTCATAGTATTCGGACAAAAATAGGTACATTTTCTGTGTGATCCTTTGTTTAGAACTTATTCAAAATGCAACAAAACGTCCGTGCGGCCAAATAACTGGAAACCAAATATATCAGCGCACTTATGCATTAATTTTGCATCTGAAGTAGCTGACGTTAAAGGTTTTGGAACCACAGTATTTAATATATGCAATTCGTGTTTTAAAATTTCAATATATTAAATTGCATATATACCAAATACAATTAATCTTCAGTATTAAATATTTTGATTATTGCATTGTGAACCTTCAAGGCATCATCATCAGCAATGGTTACAAATTCTAATAATTTAATTATTATTCTAGACTTCCCGCTGATCGAAATTTCTTGTTGTGTTAACAAATTTTGAATTTTTTCTAATTTTTCACGTTTGCTTTCAATCGAAATATCATCATTTTTGAGAAGTAATGCAATTCTTCTTTTGCAAACTTGGCTATAATGGTGCCATTCGGTTGAGACCTTTTTACGCTTGGATGTACCTGGAGAAGTGGATGTACCTTGAGAAGTAGATGTACCTGAAAAATATATTTAAATATAATTTATATGGCCCCTATTACACATTCGGTAAATCGAGAATATTTTATAAACAATAGGTCGGATCACTTACACATAAAAGAAGAATTGTTAGCATTGATATTGATAAGATTACCATTTTTACTGTAGAAAGTTTTTATCGATATCTTTTAGTTTATAAGATATTTCTATTTAAGCGTGTAATACAACAACAATAACAATAACATTTTGCATACCATTTTTCGAATAAGTGAAATAGCCCACAAACTTTTTAGCAAAAATGGCAATCTTGTGAAGGCTAACAATTCTTCCTTGCAAACGTAAATGATCCGACCTATAGTTTATATATTATAAAATATCCTCGATATAGCGCAAAAACATCAACAAGTAAACGTGTTGGCGCCTATGTTAATACAATTATATATAAACAGTATGCTAAATACGTACCTGAACCGCTACTAGATGCAAGAAAATCTATAGAACGTTCAGCTAGTGATATTCCATGCTTAACAGACTTTTGCATCTCATAGTCATATTTTTGTTGTAATTTTTCTTTGTTTTGATTAGAACAATCGATACTTTGGAGCAAATCAATAAACGATCTATCTTCTTGTTCTACCATTATCAACAAATTTTTCGAATTTTTGACGATAAAAAAATAATGTTTAAACTGTAAGTATAGTTAATCGAAAACAGTGGATGACATATCGATTTGTCATTGCCAGATTTGCCAACTTAAAAATAATAATTTGATGAATATCGTACAGTTTACACCAAAGTATTATATAATTAATCGACTTAATAAATAAATATTATAACTACATATAAATATATAACTATGTGTATGGAAATGGACACAATATATATATATATATAATTTCAAAAACTAGTGGGTAAATCGGGATAAAACTTATATTATATTTTTAGAGTGACCGAAACTGATCTTGACCCAAAAAAAGGTCAAAGGTCAAATTTAATTTTTCTCGGAAGCTAATGGGTCAATTGGGATAAAACTTATACTATACTATACTACTACCACTATATACTACTACTTTTAGAGTGACCAAAACTGATCTTGAACCCAAAAGGTCAAATGTTATTTTTCTCAGAAATTAATTTT
>JAABKK020008973.1:0-24053 GCA_011634745.2 Catotricha subobsoleta
ACATCTTTCTATCTTCTTTTAACTCGTCTACATGAGCATAGTGACACTAGATATTGGACAATAATATTGTTGAAAAACGGACAATAAAATTGCTAGTCTGTTCTCGGCTTAAAAGCAGATTTGAGTGAAACCTCTAACTATTCTCCCATTTTCTTTAAATGAATGCTTCCAATGACTTACACTTGAAACACACAGGACGCTTCCACATCATTCCTACAATTATTATGACCACTAAAACTGTTCATTTAATAGACAAGGTAATATATAATTGAATGCTTAAATATAGATATTAAGATTAACTGAAATAATAAGTTTCTCAAAAGAAGAGATAATAAATAATTTGAATTCAAACAATATTATTATATATAATGCAACTATAGAATGTATTGGAATTAATTATAAATATACATAATGAGGGTATTCACTATCTGTCGTGAACTTCGTATTTCGTATCTCTATACATTGCGCCATTATTCATTTTTATAACCTATACAAATACCTAAAAACTGGCTTTGGCACCCATATGCGATTTCGCATTTAAATAAAGAAGCCTCAGACTTGTGTATTTAAATACGAAATCTTATTTAAATTTTCTATACAAAAAGTTTACGAAGTTTACAAAGTTTACGAAATGTCATATACATCACTAGCACGTTTGTCACTTAACAGCTAAAGATAACCTAAATCGTTTGTTTTATTACAAAATATGAGTGCCAAAGTTAATTTTTAGATATTTGTAGGTTATAAAAATGAATAAAAATGAATAATGGCGCAATGTATAGAGATACAAAATACGAAGTATACGAAGTTTACGACAGATAGTGAATACCCTCAATATATATAATACTAAAATTAAATACATCCAACAAATTTCAAATAAAACTGCAAATTTAAAAATTTATAGTATATCCAACAACCATATACAATTTCAATTCAAATCTTTTGAAATATTAATTTCCAATTTCGCCTTAATGTTTACTTTTATATTTTCTATAAATTTTTCATGATTAAGTAAGTATATATGCACATTGCATATTGCTGAATTAAACGCCTTTATATTATGCTATCTATCCATACAACACTAAATTCTTAAGAGGTTTTAGTATATATGTTCGCATTTGGTTTTGCGTACGACGCGACGCTGTCGATTATGTTCGTTATTTTACGTTTGTAGCATAATATTTTGCTGTAGCGGATGTCATATTATAAAAGTCGTTTTTAATAAAATTATATGCACAGTGATAAAAAGAACTTATATTCAAAAGTATTAATAAATATATATATATATAATAGAAAAAGTTACCTGCTATTGAAAGTTTTAAATTAACTTTTAAACGTAAAACTCGTCCAATACACTTAATATTATTAATTGAATATTTCAATAAATTAATTGTTGACTTAGGCCGCAACAATGACAAAAATGGTAAAAACAAAACACACACACAAATTATAAACATCTGATTTTATTGATGACAAATGGAAAACACTGTTTGAGTTATACAAGTACAATCTCTGCAGTACACATAATATGTATTATTATGTATATTGATTTGCGCAGAATCCGTATTTTCTGCTCCACTTTTCTTTCTTTCCTTTATTTCACTGATTTTCTTTTTCTATCCACCCAACAGCCAAACTCTACACGTAATAAACACCACCACAAATTTTCTATAAATATATTATAGAGTTGGAAAATATATTGGTCATTTAAGAGATAGCCGTAGGTAACAGGATAGCAGCAGGTAATAAAAATCTATTTTAAATGAAGAAGTTTTCGGTGGTATTTTGTTATATTTTAGCTAATTGGGTTAGGTTGTTCACGTCTTTTACCTTTTGGGTAATGCCAATATATTTTACATTGTAGAATCTACAATAGTTATTGTAAAATATCTACTTTTTGAACATAGAATATTACGTTATAATATAATGTTACTTACGAACAATAGAATATACGAATAATTAACTGCATGAAAACTAATTACTAATTGGTCTTTGTTCTCAAGCATATATGCTATAAATTATATATTATATATGTATTTATATATCAACTATATAATTATGGTTAACACTAATACGTTACACAAATAAATCAATAAAAATATTTAATGAACCGTCTAATCTTTTAATGAAAATAAATCGATAAACATGCAATCGAAATCACAAGAAACATTAATATAAATTGAGTCATTTCATTTTCTTAAATATCATCGTTATTTATAATATCGATTGTAAATGACGAACAACTGAAGAACCGTTCTATTATTCTCATCATCTAACACATCTTCCATTATACACAATTAGATTGCGTTTATAAAATTTATTATACAAAAGACGGATATTACCTTGCATAATAGTCGTACAATTATATAAAATGTTCTATTTATGTCGTAAATGGGGACAGTTAATCAGCAAAAATAATGAAAGAAAATTGTCTCGCTTTTCCGGCGATCTTCTAAATGATAGGCGGTATGCCCTTTTCTTTTCTATTTGGGGTATTCTTTTTTTTTTATACATCATCAAATGGCTTGTGTAGTATTGTTATGAACGATTGAAAATTACCTCAATTAATTTAATTAATATTACCTAACATTGGTGGGTTGATATCCTTGTGAAATTTTAAAATTACCTAGCAACTGTAAAAGATTCAGTGCCAACAATATTAATTAATATAAAACTGGAATTTTCTTTTATACATTTTCAGTTTATCTAAAATGTTTTTTTTTTTAAATTTAGAAATAATATTAGCTTTACATATACACAGATGATAGCCGATTATAAATTGAATAAAGAATTTGAGAAATAGATTTTTTTTTATAAATAATTCTTTAGAAATTTAAAAAAAAAAATATTCAGTCGACGACATTAGTCAGTCATATATTTCTGATCAGCCAACTGTACATGCATTTCGAAATACATATATCAGCTAAAAACTTCCATCTAAACTTTTCAATTAATAAATAAAAATAAAGGATAGTAGAAAATAGAGAGGTTGTGTATTACCTTGGCAACCACCCTTTTGGTTTTGTCATTATATACGAACTTACCTTTTATATGGTTAATTTTAGGATTTGGGTTCTGGACAATGGGCTCACAAAAAAAAAAAATATATAGCCATTAGAGAAGTGGGAATTCGTAAATTGCGTATAATGATAACTGCAATAGTATTCATTGAGGTATATAACAATAATTGCTTTCGGAGACAGAGATTGTGATCTTAATTCTAATAAAATAAAATTACTTTTATCGTTTTGTATATTTTTTTTTTTTTATTATATTTTATATTTATTTTTACAAAAAATGTACAATTATTCATACAAATATACAAAAGTAATTTTGCATTATTGTCGCAAAATTAGTATGAAAGAATAAATGTTTTCCTTTATTAACATTAATTTTCATTAAATTCGTATCGCAAATAGGCATAATGAAAGTGTTATATTCCTTCAAGGAAACCTGATTTAAATTTTATTTTGTTTTATCTTTTTTATATTTTAACAGTAGAGTTTTGATATCTCTGAAAACAATTTTAACCCTTTTGTTGTCAAACATTTTTGTTTTTCTTCGTTGTAACAAAGGCACTTGGGTGAAAATGAAATTGTAACCGAATATGCATTAAAATGGAAATCAAATGATGTTATATTTGTCATAATTATTTTTTTTTTTGAAGTGAAACACCGCATTTGGTGTTCAATTAAAAATAATGACTTTTTTTTCTCAAAACAAAAAACTTAACAATGAATGTTTTTTCCCTTTTAACAAAGTGATAACAAATTAATTCAATTAACAGAAACATTGAAGTAATATTAATAAAAAAACAAAAACAACAATAAAAACTTGTAACAATTCATAATAATTGAAAAGTTTTAAAGTCAAAACAAAATTCAACCACGAACAAATTAATAGAAACGAATATTTTTGGTGGTCTTAGGCACTAGTTAACAAATTTCATATAAACTTTATTTTTTATTTCTTAACAAATAACACTTACAAAACTAGTTAACATAAGAATAAACATGATATATTTTTTAATTTATTTTTTAAACAATGCAATCCAAAACATATTATATCTTTTTTTTTTTAATATGTTCGCACATTGCCTGCATGTTAATTATATTTTTCAACAGGCTTTGAAATTATTTTTATTTGAAATTGATGTTTTCTTTCTTGTCAGTTCTTTTTTTTTGTACGTTATTTCAGTTAAAAATGTGACAATTTTTTTGTGGATATTAATCCTGTTGTAGTTTTTCAACACATACTTTAAAAAACAAATAAATATCTTCAATTTTAGTTGACATTTAGCTGCTGTATCAACTCGTAAACAAATGCACAATTATTTTTGTTTCTCATTTTCTTTTTTTTTGTTTATTTTACTTTCAATGGAAACAAAATATTTCATTTATTGTGTGCGCAGTCAAGTATGATTTCAACAAACGGATATGTTTTTTCGCGGACCATATTTTGATTTTTCTTTTTTTCGTCATTGGATGGACGTAATGATTTATACAAGGTTTTGCATTCAAGGGATATATCAAGCGGATACATGTTAATTGGTAAAGAATGATTTTTTAAAAAAAAAAAAATATTTATTTATGTACGGGTTTTAGAAAACAAATAGAAAATCGGAATAAATTTATGTATGTGGTATATGGTGGTTAGTTGAATGTGGATATTTTGTAACTAATGAATATTAAACTTAATCTATGACATAAAAAAAAAAATCCTATAAGCTAACTATAATACGTTTTCATTATAAATATTTACAGAATTGTATAAGAAAAGAAGAAGATAAACGGCACACCTAACACAAAGAACACAATTATAATAATATCTAATCATAATACATAATAATAATAATTATGGGAAAGAAAATCTATATGAATCACGAAAATAAAAACAACACACAAAACCTATTTAATCATTCAATGCTTATAATAACGAATATTATGAATAAACAATAAAACAAAATGATTTACACACGAAAATTTTTTAATTAAAAGAAAGAAGAAAAATATCGAAAAACACCCTAAAACTAAAATTGTTAAAACTATTATATTCGAACCGAATAGTGAATTCTAATTATTGTTTAGACAATAAACATATAAGAATATGCTTTCGTATTGTTACTTAACAAACACTGGGAAAAGTTCATCTATATAATTCTATATTTTTAACTGTTTTCATACACATGAGCATTATCTGATGCGATAAAGTAAATATAAACTATGGATTTATTAAACCGAATTCTGAAGTCCAGAACTTCATTTTAAAAGCTTCATTTTATTGTATTATAGAAATGTATGACCTATCGTTAGCTTTTATTATACCAACATTTTATGAATTTTAATGAAATCATTAAACAAACTTGTGAACCCAAAAAGTTTTAATTAAAAATTTTGGAAAATAATCAAGTTGCCCAGTTTTTGAAAAAAAAAAAAAAATATGTAAACGACCTAAACATATTTTGATGTTTTAGATGAAACATTTAACAAATAATCAACAACAATAACAACAATCAAAAACAAAAATTCAACAAACCAGCAATGCGCAATTGAGACACCAAATAAAATAACAAAAATAATTAATTGCAAAGATTCTGATTTGAAAAAAAAAAAGAAAACAAAACGATTAACATATAGCTGTTTAATATCTTATTTGATTTAATTCCAACAAATAACTAAATTTTGTTTTGTTAATAAAATATTAAAGCAGCCTTAAAATATTTAATTAAACCAAAAAGAAAAAGAAAAAAACTTAATGAAATCCAAATATGCTTTCACCGATTAACTAATAGCGAAAGTCTTTCAGAATATTTTTTTTTATATATTCAAACAATTAATAACAATAATTTTAAAGAATATTCTGAAAAAGTTTCGATTGAAAACGAATGGAAAATGGTATACATGCAATTTAAACAAATAATTAATTAAACGAAAAAAAAAAACTACAGACTAATCTTTTTAAAAATGAAAATCTTTCAGAATTTCTAATTTGTGACCTTGATAAATCATAATCAAATGAAGTAATTAGTAATTAGAAATCTAAATAAAGAAATTAAAAATTAAAAATTAAAAATAAAAAAATAATAAAATAATATCAAATAATAATAAAATTATTAAAAATTAAATAGGAAAAATTATAGTTAAAAATAAGGGCAAAAAAAAAATTAAAAATAAATCATAAACAAATCAATTATTCGATTTAAATAAAATGAACTAAAAAGAAATAAAGAGAAAAAAAAAATTGTATGAGAAAGAAAGACATTCTAGAAATATGATATTTAAATAACCGTAACAAATGAGAACAAACAAAAAATATTGTTTCAAATTTTCTAAAGAAAAAGAAAACAAAAACACACAACTGAAATAAAAATTCAACCAAATCAAAACGATAAAAAAAATCTTTGCAATAATAACAAATTATGAACATTAAAACAAAAACGTTTATAACAATAACAATTAACTTTGTGATTTATTTAATTTTTAACAAAGCAACGCAAAATCACATAATAGAATATTGAAAACATCAATAAAGAACAAACGTTCAATATCGAATTATTAAAAAAAAAAAAAAACAACAACAAATGCAAAAACAAAAAACAAAAACAAAAACAAATAAACTGTCTCGATTGCTTGGGCTGTACACTGCAAAACATAACAATGAAACGATGTGAAATTTAGAATCCTCAACAAAACTCAACAAATATTTACTTTTCTTTTTTTACTTTTTTTATTGTCAAACAGAAAACTTAACCAAATAACAAAGTAATATTATAACGAATTAACAATCATTGACTTCCAATTCAGTTATAAAATTTAAAAACTCTTATTACGCGATTACAAACCGATGTACGTTTTGATAATGTTTTTATTTAAATTAATCGAATCTATGTATTTTTTTTGCGACATTTAAAAGTACTTACGCATCTATGAAAAACCCTAACACTAAAATATGAATATAAAATTATTATTTAAAGACACAAGCACACTCAAACAGATAATGATAAGAAAATCACTTAATCCAAATCGAAGTCCTAATCTAAGAAGTAAAAGAAATACCTATAAATTAATATCCAACATACAATAAATTTAATCCAGATTTTGATTGTAAAAAAAGCATATGAAAATTATTTGTATATATGCATAAAATTGAACAAAATGATAATTAAAACTTTAATGAAATTTAGAAAAATTATAAGCAAGTTAAATTTTTTATGAATTTTTGTAATCCTAGAATGCGAAACCTTAGTAGCAATTACGTATTTTAAGCTTGAATTATTATGAATTTTTTTTTTGAAAACATTTTTGGTTTTCAAGATATGTAGTTTTTGCCAAATTAAATTGAATAAATATAAAAACCTTAATGTGAAAAACAACATTAAAGAAAATTCATGAAAATTAAAATATGCGCAAAATATATAATATATTATTATATATATTTTTTTTTCAGTTTTATGTAAAATTTAAAATCTGCCATATTTACAAACCAAATAGAAATATCAAAGAAAAAAAAAATCAAAGTATATTTAAAAAAAAAACCCGAAATGTATACATTTTGTATTTGAATATATGGAAAAGTGTATATATATCAGCTATTAATAATTAATTTTATGAATAAGATGAAAAAAGAATAGTAAGTTTACCGCTTGTTCATCAATTGAACTCAAATATGAAGTATATGCGTTGCGTTCCTTAAATGCTTACAGCTTCAGTATGTCGGTAACTTGTGTCTGCTTTCTGTGTGTGAACTGTGAATCCACAGTCACATTATAGGTATACCCAAATAAAAAAAAATCCATTCGTCATTTGAAGCGTTGACAGTGTCGCACTGCGGGTAATAACAATATAAAACACATGCTATGTTTCTACATGCTATATAATATGTGAGTGTTGTGCTGTTTATGCTGGTTATGATGCCGCCGCTGATATAATATTTTGGTTTCTATGATATGACATAGTCTGTTTGTGATGTCTTTCTTGACGCTAGAATGTTGTTGAATATTCTGCTTTTTGATGTTACTCTATATTAGTTTTAGTATGGATGTTAAGTTATTATGAGTTGTTGGTTACAACCCAAATACATCATAAAACCATGTCATATATTTAACAAATGTCATTTATAGAGAAGAGATATTCTATTCTATTTTAAGTTAGTTTTGCGTGTATGTATGTATATCCGAAACGTATTATGAAGCAAAAAAAAAAAAAAAAAGATGAAAACTATAGCAATAATAATAACTGGTAGGTATGAACAAAAGTCAACTAAGCAATATGTCCTACTCAATGTCTGTTTACATACTTTCGGTGTTTAAGACAAATTGCAATTGCTTAACATTGTATTATTTGAGAAATGTGTATCGCTCTTTTGTCTGATGGCCTGTTGTTTTAATAGTAAAATTTATGAGATTAAACATTATTGTGCGATGATGAAAATGAATTGGTTGTCGTTGTATTTTATGATGTTTCATTTTGTCTTTCCAGAAAATGTATACAAATTCTTGTAGCCTTTTTCATAGTCTGTTAGAGAGAAAAAAATAAAAGATTGTTAATATTTTTTTAATAATATATTTATTATATTGCATGATACAAATTTTTTTTTAGTGCTATAAAATTGTTAGAAATTTCTATATGATTTAATACAAATGAATGCAATCACATATCATCAATAAAGCTAATTGCGATTGATGTGGTATCGTACTTTAGTACCATACGCGGATATATGCCATTACAATTATATGTCCATTATCGATAACACAATTCATTAAATTACATGCGCTTTTATTTTTTTTAAAAAAAACTTTGAAAACCAAAGTTCGTTTCACAGTAGCGCTGTTACAAAACTGTGGGTATCAAATAGCTGATATATATATATATATATATTTTTTTTTTTTTTAATTTTCAAAAACGATTTTACAAATGAACTGCATAAAGTTTTAAAATGTTTAATGAATAATTTAATATTCCTACTATATAATATCTATTGGTATAAAATACTATGCAACATTATGTTGATGCGGTTATGTGTTAATTATTTTATTTGTAAATAATTATTTCATTTCCATTCGCCATAATATACAATTTAAATAATTGTATATACGCACGCATATACTATAATATTGTATGCAATCATAATATTTACATTCAAATATTATATATAATTTTGGGGAAATATTGATTCATTATTATTAAAACCAAACCGATGAAAATTGCTATCGGTGTGACAATGTATATAAGGCAAACTGAACTTCTACAGCCAATATTAATAATTTACTGAATTGCAATTTGTTTTTGAAGCCAAATAAATATCAGAAAAATGTTTTGCATTTTTGTTGTATTTTTTTCTTTTTAAATTTATATTCATGTGCACAATAAACTGTGTTCAACCCAGTTTTTTCATTTGCACCAATTATAAATTAAAACTTTTTTTTTATTTAATTTTTTTAAAAAAAATATTTCCTGGAACTATGACCGAGAAAATTAAGAATAGCGTTTTAATTTACATGTTTTTCTAATTCTAAACTTTGTTTTTAGTTTTTATTGATGTTAAAGAAGAGTGAATTGTTCAAATTAAGTATATGCAACAGATAGTTTGAGAAAATAATGTAAATGAAATACTTTATATGTAAATCTTTGTAAGTAGGTTCAGTTCTTGTTCGCGAAATAGTATTAGATTAATAATAAAGTCTATATACATACTAAGTTTTACGTAAATTTGGTTACGTTATTTGTCCAAACAGTCTAATCAAATTTAGGGTATCATAGATATTGCATCCATATTATTAAATCTTGTAAGAGTGAACTTGATTTTAACAAGACCAACAGCTGTGTCTTGTGACATCTTATTCTCAACGATGAAACAAAAAATTTCTTACATTTTTTTGTCATTTAAATTGGAAAAACTATTTGGTAGAATAAGGGTTAAAAATATAAAAAAATGTACACAGGATTTTAGGCTTAAAATATTTTTTCGGTATGTGGCAATAAAATTTGATAAAGTCGGATAAAAGTGGATACTAAATTTTAAAGTAATATAAATTTTTGGTAAATTTAGAGATTTATTGTTTTCTTTTTTTTATTATTTTTTTATTTTATGTGTGAACGAATATAATATTATTTCCTGTGATCTTTTATTTTTTTATTTTAAATTTGAACCAAAATCTATCTTCTATTATAATTTCAAACATAATCTCCAATATGAAAGGAAATATAAATAATATATTTCTATATGAAATCCAATTTTGTCATTTTCGGAACGGTGTCACACATACAAGAACTGAATAAAATCTTTAATAACTTTTCATTGAGCGTCCTTTTATACAATTTCGGTTTTTTTTTTATTTTTGATAAAAAGAATATAACATAGTATAAGAGTCAGAGCCCGAACATACAATCCTTTTACAATCTTTCTCTATGCCTTTTCCACTATAGTCTCTGTATTTGTATAGAGACTATACTTACCACAAAATATGTATGAGAAATATATGTATGAGATGTATGAGAAACCTATTTACGTAATATTAAAGTTATATAGAAGTGATAAAAGAAAAATATATACACACATTAAGTATAAAAGATTCTATTCCCATATCATTTTAATATAGATTGAGATTCATATATATTTGATAAGAATCAGAAGCTAATAATTGTAAATAGTGAAACTGATTTATTCTATATTTGGTTGTAATTTTTTTTTTTTTTTACAAAATCGATTTTGAGCAATTATTCTTGCAAACGGTTTTTATTTAACTCATCTCGCTAATCTAGTTAATAGAAATTGCCAGGTATTTTAAATTATGTTTACTTCATTTAAGTTAAGTATCTTGTTTTTTTCTTTTTTTTTTAATAAATTCAAATTAATGAACAACAAACATCTTTTTCCATTATAAACACTCAAAATAAACATTCTCAAAATAGAAACACCAAAAACTTTTTAATTTTTGGTTTTGAACGTTTTACTCATAATATTTTTAATGAATCATAATTTTGTGATAAAAACAGGTGCAGAGAAATTGTTATGTGCGGTTACCTTTTCTTTTATTATTATTTTTTTTATTAATATAATGAAGATGGAATGTTAAAAGAAATGAAAACAATAAAATAAATTATCCTTCTTTAAAACAAAACAAAAAAATATGATATGGTCTTGGTGTTATGCAATTAAAATCAACCAAAAGAAAAAAAAAAATTGTTATACCGACTTTTTATTCGATTACATAAACCGACATACAAAAAAAGAAACAATTTTCATAATGTAAACAGCCTGATGGGCAGATGATGGTTTTCTTTTTCTTTTATAGGTATTTAAAATTAAATTGAAACGATGAACCATTAACAAACCGACATAAGGTGTTTCGAGTAGCACATAATGTAGGTCTTATGAAAAGATAAAAGTGACAGATAAAAAAAATTATATTCTTTTCATAAAGAAAAATATTTTTAGTTGTCAGAAAAATGTGAATGTTTTAATTTTAAAGAGTGAATAACTGAAAATAATGTTGATAAGATTTTTTAATGAATGCTAAATATTTTATTTATAATTTTTGATATTTCAGCGTTTTTCTTTAGTTTAATTTAGTTAGTATTAAATGATAAATAGTCCAATGATTACATATTTTAAGACTATATAATATTTAAATTCTGGAGACAATAAAGACAATCAATAAAAATTATATACACTCACCAGTATGCATTGCTCCGCACAGACATTTCAAATATTTCTTCTTTGGCATGATGCACATAATTTACAATTCAAATTCGCTTCACTGACAGCAGACAATATATATATATATGTTCATGGAATTTGTATCAACAAACTATAGGTCTCTAAAAATGGTTCTTAAAAACAATTTTACTTAATACAAATTAACCATTTTATTTCGATTCACTTTTATACTTTGCTATCTATTTCAAAATAACAAGAAATATGTTGGTGATCCCATTTATATATGGTAGGAATCGGACACAGCATAAGACCTCATTGCTTATTTCAAAAGCAGGAGGTCTTAGCTGGTCTTCAACTAATATATTCCTCACCAAAAACTAAATGATAAATGTAGCACTGTTTACTCTTAGCACAAACTTTTGTCAATGATCAATTTGAAATGTAATCCACGGCTTTTATAGTCCCAAAAAATTATTTATCTATTGTTTATTATTATTATTATTTTTTTTTTTTATCCTTTTCATGTGATTATAAAATTGTAATACGCTCATTCCCCTCTGTGAATATTATTATTGTAAACTAAATTACAAAAACTATACAAATATCGTCCCCTTCCTAAAATTTTATTTTTATTTTCTGTATGCGTTATTTACATTATTTAATATTCTCGAATCCTACATACGCATACGTAAACGTATTTATTGGTATTTCTTTGGACTTTTGAATAAGAAAAAAAAAAATAACACAGATTATATATTGTTAAGATGTTTTGAATTGTGATCCGATGCGGTTGAATGTTTTGAACTATGAAAAATAATAATATGTAAAGGTTATAACAATCGTATTCAGGAAAACAGAATAAAGGAAGGTAAGCAAATGAAAAAGGGACCAAAGGTAAATTTACGTTGAGAATATTTTTTTTTTTTTTGCTGCATAAGATTTACTTAGGGTAACTGAGGTCATTGTGTTGATGTGAAATATTCAGAATTGTAAAAGAAGAAAATCCAGAACAGAGATTGTTTTGAATAAAGTAAAAGAAAAAAAAGAAAGGGAAAATGGATATTATGAAATATAAGTTAGAAATGGAGACGTGGGAATTTGAAAATATGACCACGCGAATGGAAAATATCTACTCATAGTTTGTTCAAGGGCGCAAATTTGATAATAATTTTTGCTTGATAAGAATAAATTTAGATCCCAGCCAGCGATAGCGAAATGTTGAAGAGAAACCCTAGGGCATGATGATGATGGCGATAAGTCCAATTATTTCTTACTTTAACATAAGCATTAGGCTTAAATAATTTGATCAGCATCAAATATTGAAGATGACTGAATTGAACTATGCGATGACGAAGTCAAGATAAAAAAAAATATTATGGTCGAATAAAATTAATTAAATATAATTTATTTACTTTAAAGTAATTCTCTCCCCGCTATCTTAATTGTAATTAAATTAATAATGAACCATCAATAAATAAATGATTCAGAGAAAATTTAAATTGTATTTTTATGCAACTATAATTGAAGTCCTCCCCAAATATTTAATTCAATTTATCGATACGGGTGTACTATTATGATTCGACGGCACGATACCCTCATATATGTAAATGTATAAATATAAAATCATTATTAATATTGATAATAGAAAAATGAGGTTTGCATGACTTAATGCATTTGTTAATATTTAAATTTATTGTTAATCACAATCATATATAATTTATTTATCAGTACAATAAAATCTTTTAATTATTTAATTTTGGTTCAAATGATATCCATGAAATAATATTTTATATTTGTTCGCTGGTATAAACTGAAAATTTATGTACTTTACAAAATATAACAATCTAAATGTTATATTTATGTGTAATATTTCTACATATATTTTTATATTTTATTTTTCGTTTTTATTATATCAAAAAAAAAAAAATATTTTTTTTTTCATGACAAAATCAAATAAAAATCAAATTTTAAATTCAAATTTTTGCAAAATATTACCTTACCTTTTACCTTTTATTAATATACCGATCTTGTGTCTCGAATACCCATTCATTTAATGCCATATCAAAAACCATGCATTAAAATTTAAGGAGGGTTAAATAAGGGTTTGCCATAGAAAATTCCCACGATACGTTTTATCAATGACGACAGGACCGATGCTACCTATAAAATGTGAATACCTACCTATTTCTATAAATATACAAAATAACGAAATTCAGAGGAATTGTTTTGTAGCAAAATTATACGCTGACTATACGCATAGATGACTTGTGTAGTGGGTTTCTAGAAAATACTTCTAACCCTTATTTTGAATGGAATCGACAAGATATATATTATATATTTGTTGAAAATCGCGAAGGAATTGATGTGAATAGTTAAACTGGTGAAACTAAATTTATATCTAAACATGTATTATTAACAAGGGTTCGTGTATCGATTTGGGATTTGTTCAGGTGAGATGAATTGGTAATGTACATTTTTTTTCCCTTTTTTCTTTTTTTTTTGCTGAACAAATCTTACAACGAACATGTAAATTGTATGAAAACTTCTTGAATGACACACAAGAATTATTCTGAGCTATATGTTGTTATTTATTATTTGTTTATAGGTACTCAAAATGGTGTATATATAGTGAGACGTTACTTAATGTTCAATTTACTGTAAACTATCTAAATACACAGGATGATTCATTAAAAATTTGTTATTGTTATTCTGATGCTGATAAAATTATGTTTTTTTGAAATTGCTTAAAAGCCGTATACATTGATCAAATATTTTATGATGATGAAATAATGTGGAGCAAACATTCATAACGGGTTTGATTGAAGAGTGTCATACATTTTAGTTGCATGTAGAGATCTGCAATTTTTCCACATACTTATGCGATTTATGTTTATAATAATTTAAATGCAAAAAGTGCTGGTGAGTTTTAACGTGAAACACCCTGCATATTTTCTATTATCTAAATAATTTAGAAAATGAATAATTTACTTGTAAGTATATTTTGTATTTTATTCTACTTCACAAATATACATAATATTTATTCGCAATACCATAGCCACATTTGGAAAATGATGAAAATGTTTACAAATAGATTTTCAATTTACTCTTGTTGTGTTTTGCTTTAATTAAATGTAATATTACATTTACAGAGTTTCCTTTCTAATATTATTTTTTTATAGTCAGTGAATCGATTCAAGCGATGTGGTTTTTTTTTTTATTGAATTGTACGAATTTTGCCAATTCATTTAATTAATACAGTGCTAGAGGCAATTTATAGAATTGGCAAAATAAGAACTATGTAGGAGTTGAATTGAAAAACAATTGGAATCATAAAGCAATAAAATAAGAGAAATTTTTAATTGAATTTATGTTATAATTGATTTCTCGCGTTTCTTTCAAAGTATTGTATTTTTATTATGTTAAATGTTAAAATTGAATAATGTTTCTATGCAAACAAAAAAATATAACATAGTTGCAAATATAATACTTAGTATATATTTCTAATTAAATTCTTGCTTTAAAAAAAAAAAAAAAATACGGTGATTGAACAATTTATAGATAATATGATAAAGGCGCAACAAATTTTATTTGAATTAACCACAGGAGTAGAGTTTTTATATTCAGAATTTCCAAACAATATTTTTTCTTTGCTCCAAACTCTAATTACATACCGAACCGACTAAGTATTCTTTCTTATATGTGCCAAGCCAACAGATGGTTAACAAAATTCATTGTTTTTTTTTTCTTTTTGTTTAATCTTAATCGAAAGAAAAAATTAAGCTAAGAAAAAATAATATAAAACAACATCACGGATAATATGAATTATATGAGGCAACGAAGAAATGATTCTAGCAACACAATAGTACCTACATATAAAATTATTTCTTTTCTTTAACAAAGTCCCCCAATAAGTATTAAACATAACGCTGTATAAAAGAAACTACAATAGTTACCGCAAAAAAAAATATATATATAAAAAAAAGTTAAATAATATGAGCAGATGGTGCAGAATACGTCTAAGTATAGTTAGTGATTACGATAGCCATTCTCAAAATGCAGTCATTGTCACACATAGAGGAAATAAAATGCTTCTTCATAATGTAAAAGAATATTATACGTCGTAGAGAAATAAACAGTAGAATAATTTTATTCCAGCAATGTAAGATGTGCCTCAGTAAAATATGATGAAATACTATTCAATTGAGGGTCTTGTTTGTAACAATAATCTTCTTTTTTTTTTAAATATTTATTTGCAGCTCCTTTAATAACGATAATTGATGAATGGGCATTTTTTTTTTTTTTTTGAAAAATTTAAAATTTATATGTTGATTTCAGTTCAAGTATTAAATTGAGTTTCTTAATTAATAAAAGAGGGCATGAGAGTTTATCGTGTGAATTGCTGAAAATGTTTAACTCTATGGATATTTAAAAAATACGGGTTCCATTTAACATAAATTTTGTAATAATTTCAACATTTGATGTTCGATTCAAATACATATAATATATATTTAACTATATACGTTAGATATATAAATGATATGGTGACTGTTGATGCGGGTTGAATTTGGTTTTCTAACTTTTTCACACGCAAGGGATAAATAAAACATTGAATCTGTATTCGATTTAACTTTTCTTTGGTGTTTCTATTATTTTTGAACAGTTTTGAAAATATGCCGCCTGGATATATATATATTATATATATATTGCATCAAATGATATATAAGTTAAAAATATTTCGTTTCTGATTGAGCTTCGTATAGTCACATATTCAAACATGTATTTCTAATTAATATTTTAAATATTATCGTATGTTCTGTATAGATACATATCCAAATATTAAAGTTTTAAATATTTATAGCTTATCTTTGCCCTTCTATAAAATTTTCAGAAAATGAAAGTCATCAGAACCACTTATTTTGCGTTGTCATGTTTTATAATTTAAATGTTATCTAATTTTCTTCACACCCGATAAGAAGTTGATAAATTTTTGGCTCTTTTTATCTGCTATACGAACTAATATAATGGCATCTGCAACTCAGTTTTTTTTTATGTTCACGTTATTTAAAGAGACTACAAACAACAAAATCTTTGTCCTTCAAAGTAAACTTTATTCCCCTTTTAAAATAAATAAATAAAAAGTAATATGGATGTTTACGCACATATTGCAATACAAGTATTGGTTTTTTTTTTTTTTTTTTTAAAGAAGGTAAATTCGATTGTTTGATACGACCATAGACACATATAATAAAGATCAATAATTTATAGTTATATTATATATTTATAAATTTCAAACATCTTAAATTTTCATTTTTACTTTTACACACAAATTTAGTCCAATTTATAAGATTATAGTAATGTATTCAAATTTATGGAAGGTTACAGAAAATGTAATGAAAAGTAGTCAATATTAAAGTTTGACTCGACCAATCATACACATATTTATTTATTTACAATAATATTTTTATGGAAAATGAAGATATATGCGGGAATTTATATAAATTCGGTTTTGTATTTATTTTAACGCAGTTATAGATTTACTTTTACAAGGAAATAGAATTTATATCATGAATGACCATAAAATAATATGTTAATAGGGTGATAAGCGTTATTGGAACAAATATAATTCTGACGCTAGTCAATGCCTTCATTTCAATTGTTTATAAATATTTCCTTAGAATATACGAGTAAAAATAATTTTGGTAAAGAAAAAATCATGAATATATTTCTGCAAATTGGTAAATTTTAATAGACAAAATGTATTCTCAAATAGAATTCAATTTAAATGTTAATTATTAGCCATTCCGGATTAGAATGAATTGATAGCTAGCTGAATAATCATACATAGGGAACTGGATAGTAAAATCTACCACTAATATGGTTACCCTCACAGATAGTAACTTTTATCCTTTATATTAATTAATATGACCCCTCCCCTTATGGATCGTTTAATTTTACTACCCTTCCAGGGTTGGCACCAAGAAATGGTCGATTTTACCACTTCAATTCTTTCCGCATACAATAACGCTTTTCTAAATAGATAATTTTTCTTTGCAGGATACGTCAATAAGACTTGTCAAGAAGAAAAAAAGTTTAATGATATCGCAACTAAATATAAGGTTAGTAATAAATTATTATTCCTTGCAACTTGATACAATTTTGTTAACTACAAACAAAAACCCTTATGTGATTCATCTACTTCTAAAAACCATTATTTAGCTGGTCACTTTTTTCATTTAATTTAACATTAACAGAATTCAAACTTAAACATTATATCTACATTTTTTACATCATCGAAATACCTGAATTTTGATGTGAACCTATACGTTATAATCCATAACATAGATAATCTATGATTTATTTTTATGTTCATCCATCCTTTCTTATACTTTTCGAGCACACATTTACAATAAATCAGTTAAATATCGGTTAAAGTCTCCAGACCGTAGTCATCGAGGAGAATAAAACAAACATAAAACTAGATTTTGCAAAAAGGTATAATAATCAATTTACTTTAATATTTTCCATATCTATTATTATACATCTATCCGTACTCATATGAATGGTTTCAGCACTATACTTACCTAAAGATGATTTCATCGTTAGTTTTTTTTTTTTTTTTTACTTATAAGCGTCTACATTTCTATGTACATATTTATAAGAATAGGACCAACAATGATTTCATATTAAAAATTCACCCTTTTTTATTTTACTTATACAGCGTCGGTAAGTAAGTATTATGCTAAACGCGAAACGATTTTCTTTTAATAAAAATAATTGTTTTGAAAATATGTATGGCAAGCTGCGCAAAATAAAAGACTTGATTTGTGAGAAAGTTTTTCATGTACTCGAAATTATACTTATTATTATTCTTAATATACGACCCCTTCTCTGTAAGTCTTGTGAGTATAGCTATTTCAAAAATAATAATGCATATAATATAATATGCGAAGGGTATTACGTATTACATTTTAAATGTGCTCGTTATGATTTAATGTAAAGTGTCGTTAATAATTCTACAATATGTGAATTTTTCAATTTGATAAATATTTAGTTCAGTTCAGTGAACTAGAAATTACACATTTTCTTTTGTGACTTAATTTTAAAAATAAGAATAATTTAAAACTATGCTCATTATTTTTCAAGATAATTATATTTTAAATGATTTTTAGATCAACCTACCGGTTATTTAAAAAAAAAAAACAATAACAAAACTAGTTGCGGTTTTAAAAACTGAACTTTTTTTTATTATGTATTATATTATTTCAGAAATATTTATTGAATACTTGTACATTCTTATACTTATTCAATAGTTTATACCTACTTAATACGTTCATTATACTTTTTAACAATATTGAAAAACTCCAGAATATTAAATATATATATTTTCAAGATCAATAAAAGGATACAAACTCATAACCTTTAAGTTCCCCAAAAATTACTGAATTTTAATTTAAAAAAAAAAGAAAACCTCACCCAGAAATGTTGGAATATAGGTAGGCATACCGTATATGTCTACCGTTAGTTAACCTTTTTGTTAAGTTTGTTAATGGTTTATCTAATATCGAACTTACTTGGCATTCATAAGATATGGTTAACAAATAAATATGACAATTTTTTTTGTTTTTATATCCTTTGCTGGACAATTTTTTCTATATTTATTTATTTTGTTCATTATAAATTTGATCACAGCAATTTCGTAATGATTGAGTAATATGGCTACAATCTAGTTACGCATCGTAAATCTATTTAAAAATAGAATTCAAAAGGAAACGTGACATTCTTTATTACGTTAATAACATAATAATTTCAAATAAAATAAAGCGAAAAAAAAAAGAAAAAGAATTGTTCAATTGAGCTAAAATTATTATTACAGTCCTCCAGCTAAATTACCAACAAAATGTATACATTTTTATCGCACGTGTATTGTCATTTTCTATATATACACACATTTATCCACATACATTTTTAAGACGTAACGAACCATTCTTTTTATCATGCTGAATGTCTTGTATTGTACTTATATTATGTATGTTGAATGACTGTAGATATTTATATAGTACAGTACAGTACGAGTATACAGTATTGTGTGTATTATTTATAGGAAATGGGGTTCTTCTTACATTATGAAAAATCAACTAAACAATAAGTGTATATCCTTATCCATACAGTACTAAATATATAACACACACAAAAAAATCAGCTCAACTGAAAATAATTTATTGCAAAAGCAAAAAAAAAAAAAAAAATATTTTTAGTGAGAGTTTAATACCTGCGGCTGTATATAAAAATCCTTTTCATTATTAGAACGGTTACGGTATAATTTTATTTTTATGAGAAACAAGGGTGTTTATTTTATATTCAAAAAGAAAAATCGAAATTTCTTCATAAATTCTTAAGGATAATGTACTTATTCGAATAAGAAAATTAGAGCAGATGTTAAACATTTATTTATTTATTCATATTATTTTTGGTTAGCATTTTCTTATATAAATTTCATTTATTATGTTTACAGATTACCTCAGCAAGATCATTTTATTAATCAATAATATTTATTGTGATTTCTGTGTTATTTTTATTATTTGAAAATTTAGAAAATTTTATAAATTCAAGTAAAATACTGAATTGAGAAAGATGTACAAAAAAAACAACTATTAAAAATTAGAAGCAAAGTCAATTCTATTCAATTCAATTTATTCATTATTTATTTTGTTTAAATATGTTACATTATTGTGAGATACAATTATAGTAAATTTTTCAGCAACTGACATTATTATTTAGAAATATATTTATTTAAATTTATGTGAAATTTTTGAAATTTTTAAAGAAAAATGAATTTAGAAGCAAAGTCGGTTGAACTATTTAGTTAAAAATAATATTCTTTATGCATACTATTCGTAGATTTTATTTTTCTTAAGAAAAACATAAATTATTTATTTGTATGAAGGAATTATATATTTTTAAAGAAGATTACCTTAAATGCATCACGGGTATATGTTCAAAGTTTCAGAAAACCGGATTAAAATTGATGCTATTCAAGTAAAATCATTAACATATGTTTAAAGATGTAGTTTTTTAACAAATAAATTTAATTATAGCTAGATTCCAATGCGCAATACCTTTAATACCTCAGACCTATAATCATTTTTTTATTGTAAAAGAAACTAATAATTTTTTTTTTTTACATCATCCTAAGTATGAAAACCTGTTATACACAATTTTCTGTAAGTATTTCTTCTTTATTATTACAAAACAAAATTAACTAATAGATTAGGTGTTCGGAATAAAAACAAAAATCTTGTGTAAAACTTATGAAACCTCAAAAAATTTTATTGCTTACAAAAAGTTTTCAATTTTATGAAACTTGATTTAGTTTACGCGTTTTTTTGAGTTTTCGTGTTTTGTTTGTTCATACATGTAAGCCCATACAATGAACTAACATAAGCGCCGACTTTTGTAAATTTCATATGTTGCTTGACGCTCAAGTTTTTTTTCTTTCACATTTAATTTAGTATTGCTTTAATTCACAAGGAAATGAGGAGGCGGACGAACTGGCAAGGAAGGGAACTGAGCTGACCTATACAAGCCCAGAACCAATAATGGCCATTTGTCCAAACCTCCCCAAAAGCATCATTAGGAAATGGACTTCCCACCACCTCCAAATATCCTGAAATTCCTCCGCTTCTTGTAGGCAGGCGAAGCCAAAAGGAAGAAACAGCGGGACATATCGTTTGTTCGTGCACATACTTCCAAATTTCTATACTCCAAAGTTTTGGTGGGTCAACCATTACTTCTGAAGTTATTAAATCATCGCCTATCCAAAGAGTCTGAAACTTCATCCGTAGTTCCAGACGCCTTGAGATGGTGGATGGATCCCAACGATTCCATTTCATGGACCCGAGCAGATTACGGACTGGTGTCTTTGAATAAAAATTAAATTTGTAATCTTATAATAATATTTATTAGACACTAAAAAAAATCTAAACCTAGTTTTCAGCGTCAACTAAAAATCTTAAGTATTGCTTCAGCGTCAGAGCCATGCTGGAGTCGGCGCCTATGAAATAATCGCAATGAAATAAATTAAACAAAAAATATAGAAGTGGAAGTAAATAAAAAAAAAAAATTAATAATTACCCCATTGCACTTTAAATTCAAGTCACAGGAGGTCATATTTAAGAGATGTTTAAACGATAGTGAAGAATATTTTATTATTTTTTTATTGTTGTTATGCATGCATGAATAATACACGTTGCATAGATGTAAGGAGTAATAATATAAATAAGAAGCAACTATACTATATGAAAGGTATAACTTTTGGCGTGACACTAACGTAAAATAAGAAATATTAAATTAAGCTTATTATATGGACGCAGCAGTTTTGTATGTAAATTTATCCACAATAAATATAAAATGAATCGTAGTCCAAAGAGAAGAAAAAATAAAAAGAAGTAAGCTAGGAAATGAAACGGTATTTTTTGTGTTTGGTGTATTTTCTGTATTTGTATTTATAATAAATATGCTATTGGAAAAATATTGAAATTGTTTTTTACTGCTGTTGGATCTTGGATGATGTTCAGTAATATTAAGATACAGGGGGTTTCAGTTAAAATTCAGTGTAGCACTTTTTTCTCTCTTGGAAAAGAATTCTTTGAAATTCATTGAAGAAAATAGACATAAGATTAATAGTCCAGTGTAATAGATTTTGGCCGAAAAAACTTAAAATGTAAAAAGTTTCTTTAGAATTAATATTTGAAAAAATAAAGAGAAATATGGCCAATCAATTAATATTCGTTAGAATCGTAAAATAAGCTGAAAAATCAGCGTACATAAAAAAAAAATATTTTATTAACCTCTCAGTTAATTTTTTAATTAAATTTAATTTTAAATTTCCAAAGTATCGGTTACAAAGTCTTTGACAAAGAATTGTCATAGATTCTTTACCATCAAGATTCACAAATATAATGGATATGAATTCAAAAAACAGGAAAACATGGTACCGCTCACCCAAGATTTCTCGCTTATTTGTGCACGTAGAAACATTTGAATTTTATGAAATTAAAGGGAAAGGACCAATTGAGGTTTTGCTGGTTAGATTTTTGATATTTGTTTAAAATTTATAAGAGAAAATTTGATAAAGTTATAGAAATTTACAATTTAACACTTCACGAGAACCATGAAAGCAACGTCAAATTCATACCAAAAAAAAAAAAAAAGTAGGCGAAAAATGGCAGAAAAGGCTAATAGAGGTTTTGTTGGAATTTTTTTTTTAATTTTTAATGTTATTTTTTATAAATTAATAAAAATCGAATAGTTTATTTACAATTT
Source organism: Catotricha subobsoleta (assembly GCA_011634745.2). Classification (NCBI taxonomy): domain Eukaryota; kingdom Metazoa; phylum Arthropoda; class Insecta; order Diptera; family Cecidomyiidae; genus Catotricha; species Catotricha subobsoleta. The sequence goes on from JAABKK020008973.1 coordinate 22,981, forward strand.
TACATTACGGCATTTTATCACATACATAAGGGTTGTTCTTTTGGTGATTTTTTTTGCTGTTGATATTGATAAAATTTCTAATTTGGTAAACTACAACTTCATGCTATATTGGAAAACAATGCAAATTTTATGTTTTTATCCACATAATACTATAAATACACCATAAAGATAATGAAGTTTCGAATCGTCATTAACTCGTAATGAGCCAATCAGAACGTAGTTATCTTAATTATAAACTGCGCGAATGTTAACTCTATAGTGTATCGAAGGTATTAAGAGTAGTATTTGTAAACAAAATTTAAGAAAAAGAAAAAAAATATGTCAAATACTATATTCTATTCCATATAAAGAGACCAACAGTTTTATGCATGGTTTTATAGACATAAGCACAAACGACATAACCTAAATAATAAATAAGACATGAGTAATAAGTCAACCCTGAAAATATCAACCAAGGACCATTGCTAAATTTAAATTCAAAAAAGATACCGTTGGTCTGTTTATATGGAACAGACTATATACTCTTGATGTGGATAAAAACATAAAATTTGCATTGTTCTGGAATATAGCATGAAGTTGTAGTTTACCAAATTAGAAATTTTATCAGTATCAACATTAAAAAACATCACCAAAAGAACAACCCTATATAGTATACATTCGAGCGTATTGAATTTACACTGTATAAAAATTGTTTGTTTGTTTTTATGTTCTTAATCTGAATGGACGAAAATGCATGAACGCCCTAACATCAATGAAAAAAATTTATAAACGACATTAAAAAAAATAGGGTGACCGATGTATCGGCCAAATGTAAAAACAAATTATCGCCCAAAAAAATTTGGGTGGTTTTTCGCTAAAATAACGAATTATCGCCCGAAAATCCTATATTATACAAATACGAAATAACGCCCAAAAAATAAAAAAAAATGAGAAACGAAATATCGCCCAAAAAAACCAATGTAAATAAATTATGTAAAACCGTGGAAAATTATATATATTATATATATCATATATATATATATATATATATATATATATATATATATGTGGTATTATCGTTTATTTTCGTATGA
>JAABKK020008984.1:0-14176 GCA_011634745.2 Catotricha subobsoleta
TCGGAAGGACTGGAGGCTTGTTGTGGAGGAGGCCAAGACCCACTTAGGGTTGTAGAGCCACTGATGATGATGATTCTCATGAAACGATGAACCATACAAAAGTTCGTACTATAAAAAATATTTCACATTGGTAGTCTAACATATAATTTTATACTGTGTGTATGTGTATGATTTGTTATAGTGTAAGAGAAATATTATTTTAATTTTAAATATTTTTAAGGTAAACTTAAAAAAAAATTACTTGTTCGAATGCGTGTAAGTACAAAATAAAATAAAAATAATTTAATTTAATTCCACGAACGTCAGATTGGTGGATTCGAAACCCGAGCTTTGTTATTTAAATTTTTAAATTTTATGAAGATTACTTATTTTAAAAATAACAATTATGCTTAAAAGATAAAACCGATAATCATTTGCAAGTTTTTAAAAATTAGAAGAAAAAAAAATTGTTAGTTGTTATGAAATTTTTAATGAATTTTCCATTTTCTTAAGAAATTCACAATTTTTGTTTGGGCACATATCGCAATGCTAATCTTATTCTATGCTATAGCGTCCAGAAAACGGTATAATTAAGGTGATGCAAAATACACATATTTGTACAATTCCAAAAAAAAATATTGTAGCAATTACTCTGATTAAAAAATTACAATCAATTCTGTTCAAATAATTTACTTATTTACTTACTATACAATATCATCATGTAAAATTGATCATGATATAGCCATTGAATTAATGATTTGCTTCAATTCTATAAATGTGTATCTTGTAGCCATTATACGAAATGATACCATAAAACTGTTGGTAGTACCTGTTCTCTGTTTAAATGAAATATAACATTAACGACATAAAATGTAACAAGAAAAACTATATTAACAACAACAACAACAACAACAACAAAAAAAATTAAATTAAGATCAATATTATTACTTTGTAAGAATGTTCATTTGAACTTGTTCTATTTTTATTAGCCAATGCACAGAAAATGGGTTTAAGTGTTAAGGTTCTTAAAATAATGAATTTTTTTTTTACTTCTTCTTGTTTCATTTTATAGGTTTTTCTTTTATTTAGATTCGTTTATAGCCCCGTCTGCTATATATAAAACAAATATGTACAATAATTTTTGTAAGTCCTCTATTAAGTTGTTGGATTAGTAGATACAAAAAAAAAAAAATTATATTCGTATATCCAACTTCTCTTTTTTCCATATTTGTTTGTCGTTGTTTAATCTACAGTCACTAAGAATGAATGATATATAAATGAAATGAAAAAGTGGTCATTTGTGAATTGTGAGAGGGGTTTTCTTTTCTTTTGTTTTTCTGTTTTTTTGTTTTTTTGTTTTTTTTTAACATACAAAATATATAAAAGAAACTAAAGAAAATACTGTAATACGTACAACAAGTAGGTAACTGTGTATTTCTATAATGACAACAAATTTCATATAGAAATAAAAAAAATACGAAAATAAATAAGACATTTAAGTTGGATAATTGTATATGAACCGAAATGAAAATAAAAGAAAATCATGAAGTCCCTTTTTTCAGAATGGATTTATCTAGCTCATGCTGTCTTCATTATTGTCTTGAATTCTTTAGTTGTGACTGCAAATAGTCGCATCTTTATAATTTCAGACATTTAAATATCTTTTCTGATGATTTTTTAATGAGAAAAATCAAAATTACTTAACAGCAATCGGTGTAAAATTGCGAAAAATGTATTTTTCTTTTTTAAAATTTCTATTATATTTGAAATATAAGACAATTATTGAATTAATTCAAATATTATGTAACCTATGAGCTTTATTAATTATTAATTTATTATAAACTAACATTGATTTCACATTTCAATATAAAAGCTTATATTAGTTAGTAATGAACTGTAGTTGCATAAAATATTATGCGATACTGAATGCGATTATGCGATGCAATAAAATTTTGTATAATTAGCACAAAATATTCATGCACTTTAAATCAGCATACAATATCATGTAGTTGTTGTAGTTGTAGTTGTTTTTGTCAGAGGAGTTTGGCTGACAATATTCTAACAAAAACATTTATAATATTCAAATATAGTAATTGCCAGAAAATATCGTTATTTCCAAAAAAAAAATAAGCACATCGGAAATTTGTTTCAATTATAATACATTTGTAAATAATTTGGTGAACGTGAACTGATGTGAGATGACATATACTATATATTGAAATAATATTTACATACATGTATTTTGTTAGTAATATATATGGTAATGAACAGAATGTATTTGTGTAGTCGCTTCATTATTAATTTTGATCCAGATTTATTTAAAAAAAAAAATATTATTAATGTTTGTGATTAAATTGTCTCGATATTTTGGGAAAAAAATATATATACGAAGTATCGATTTTAGTCTATTTAATTAAAAAATCATTCAGAAATAATGTTTGAAGAAATTATTGATCACAAAATTATCGTTTAATTTTACATAAATATTAAATAAAACAAACATTTCGAATGTGTATTTCGTATCTATAGCAATCGATATAACATCAAAAATTCTTAGGCTCTATGCATTGTTTAAATCAGATCAGAGATCCACACGGTCCAACCCGTTACTCAGAAAATTGGTCTTGTGAGATTTCTGAGACTAACGGGTATCCATCTTACTGATAATAATTGTAAGACTAAATATGGCTCAATTTTAATTATGAAAAAAAAAAATATCTATATTATTATTCAGATAAAAGATATTGATGATTTTTGTTTATTTTTAATCAATTTTTGCATGCTACAAAATGTGAGTTCAAATACAATAGAAAAATGTCTCAGATCTTAATATTTCAGGACACAGAAGATCATAAATTACGCATTCATAAAACAATAAAACTATTTATTTAAACCAATCGAAATAAAATATAATTATACGTCGCCATTTCTAAGATACAGTTATTGTTTTCTCTAATCCCTCATCTCCTCTCATCCATATATTGCTCAATAAATATTCATCATGTACCTATGAATTGTATGTTTATAATCTGCATGTACAAATACATTGTGATGAGCCTTAATGTTTCTAATTTACATAAAATATTGTGGAAAACGACCTTCTTTAATTGGGGGTAATAGTATTAAGTATCTACAGAGCTCTTAGATAGATATGCAGTAAATTTTAAAACAGTCGATATATAAGCAAATTATCCAAATTCACGTAAATTTCGAAATAGTTTAATATGTAAATATGAAGTAAATGTAATTGAATTATAAGAAACTAGATTTCATTTATTAGTGATTCACAAGTGAGTATTGATAAATTACACGCGTGTGTAGGTTTACTTATTTTATGATTTTCTCGATTAAAAGAAATTATGGTCTAAATAAGATAACCGAAATTTCTGCCGACATTTTATTCATCTCGATATGCAAAAGTGAGATCTGCGTAAATCTTCCTTGCCTTGTAAACATTTTTTTCTGTGGCAATAAAGATTTGAAAATACTGCAAAATTTCAATTAATTCTATGTGTATGTCGGATAGCAATTAAATTAATTTTACTGAATTTAGAGCAGCTGAAATCAAAATACAACTACTTCAAAAAAGACTACGATTTGTTAAATTTGTCGAATCTATCGATTTTACCTTAAAAAGATATACTTTGTAAACACCTCATGATTATGTACCTCTATAAAAATTTCATGGAAAAATTCTTAGACTTCATAAAATGCTTATGCCTATAAAGGTAACCATCTCATATATGGTGATAAGAACTGTATATAAAGTACTGAACTATGCACTTTGAATGATTTTTTCCACCTGTTTCCTTTTGCTTTTCATCTGAATAGATCTGACGTCTACCAAGAAAGATATACACTGTAGTGTAATATTAAACTATTAAATTTGCTTATAGATTTTGGAATCTTAAATAAGTCTTTGAAGTACCTTTATTCACACTCCTTCCTTTAAAGCAATTGAAAATGGAATTTTCTTGTCTTTAATAAGGCTAAATTTTCTAGGAATTTAAAAAAAATTGATAAGTATGTGATATTTATAAACCTGACATCGTAGCAGTAGCAAGGAGGACTACTAAACTCCGACGGGCAGAAATATGTTAAAAGAGACCTCGTGGGAGGCCTAAAGCCAGATGGTGGGACAACATCGAAAAAGATTTAAGAAGAGTGGCTGTACGACACTGAAAAAAGCAAAGTACAAAAACGAACAGGTTGGCGATGAGTTCTTAAAGAAGAGATGTAGATCTACAAAGAGTAAGACTACTCAAAACATCATTGATACATTATTGAATTATTAATTAATAAATGTGTATTGATTAAGAATATATCTAAAATCTAATAGCATTTCTAAAATATTTATAACATAATAAATTAAGGGAACCTTATTTACTAGTTTGTCAATATTTTTCTCCTTGTGCATGCTTTCTATGTATATTGTTTTGTTACAATATAAGTATTCATTCTTTCCTCAATGAAAATTCTCATCTCCCTCTTTAAATGCTTAAGAATCATCTTTGCTTTACATTCAAGTCTTAAATGACAAACATTCTTTCATCGCGTTTTTTTTTTTCTTCTGATATCGTATATCATGTTCTTTTGGAGTAGAGTTGGATATACCTACATTTTAAAATTATATACAATTTTCCTCTTAGTAAATTTCTTTTGCTTTTTTATGGGAGCACTGTTGTAATGTAGCTGTGGAAATAAAAGCCCCGGGTAGTGCTAGGCAAACTGAAGATAGGTTACCTTGTTGTTTATATGAAATAAAAATAAGATTATGATTGCGACGATATATGTGTTGTGTAATTTTAAAAACTATGACATTTTATTTGGATTGAATATTAAATAGAGTTAGAAAAATAAATATTGCTTAAATTTTTTTCACGATATTTATATTTCTATACTTATGCGCTCTTCATATTTGATTCTGTTTGTTGACAAAAAAAAAAAAGAAAATGAATAAAACAAAAAAAAAAATAAATAAATAAAGAGCACCATTACTTTTATAGGAGATGCGAAATAAAAAGATTTTTTATTTGTTTTCTTTGTTTCAATAACAGTTTATGTTCGAATTTTGGAATTTATTACCAATAAAACCAATATGTGCTAACATTTCATGAATTTTGCACCTTCATCAAGTATGTAAATTTGAAAGCTTACACATTTTGAAAACAAACTACTCCGTCCTCTCGTGCCACCAAATTTCAATAAAGAGATTTAATTAAAGCTTCAATAATCTGATATTCTAACGGATGTATCTGTTTCATACTTTATGTATTTGTATGAAGCAAGCATTTAGATGAAGCAAATGAGATAGAAAGGTGATACGAATACGAATACACACCATTAATTTATAATTAAAATTCTGCATAGTTGAAAATCCTATTTGGAATGACATTAAACCAAAAAAAAAAAAGTTTTTACATTTGCAAGTTGTACAGTCAAATCGGTGATACGTAATTTATTTCGTTATATGTATGTATGTATGAGTATTGAGTATGTGAAATTTTTAAATATACAACATTTTCTTTTTTTTTTTGTTTAAATGTTGATCGAGTCCAATCAATTATAAATTACCATTCGCAAATAAAAAAAAATATATGAAAATTGATGGTTTGCAATTTGTTGGTTTGCCCTATTAGCTTTAGTGTATAAGTATAATTATTTATAATTATACATACTCACACTCGCCCATACCGAAAAATAATTTAGTGTTAAAACAAGCTGGTCTCGAATGATCGCGGCATTTATTTTGAATTAAGTTGTTTTATAGATGTATTACAAATTGTAGGCTATTGATTTTAAAATTAATATTGTGATTCAATGATTTATATTATTTGCTTCTTTATTTTACTTTTGCTATTAATTTAATAATTTGAATATTTATCAAAAATTCAATTAATTCATAGAATACTGAATATTACATTACCTTAATATTAATTAATCAGGAATAGAAAATTTCATGGTACGTATAAAAAATTATTCTTAATTATGATTTATAGTCAAGATTTAAAATTGAAAGCCTTCAAAAATTAAGAATATATTGATTATTCTTATTAACATAATTATATTCTATAATTTCATACACACACGGTTTTCATTATTATAGTTGTACCTCTTTTTGATCAATCAACGGCATGCGACGATTTAATTTGTATTGTATAGCTCCGTCTCTCTAAGTATGACGGAATCTGATCGAGAAAATTTACTATCAATAGTACTGGAAAACGGGGGTCTAAAAATTAAATTAGAATATAAATAGAATGCCAGTATAACAATTAAACAAGCGCAAAAAATACTAGCACCTCTATCACTAACGTACATCGCATTCGCTGTTAGCAAATTAGTAGGTAATCGATACTAGGACGACCTAAAATGTGGATAAGTATGCCATTTATTGATTGTTTAATTATACTCCTTGCTGTTATAAATACAAACGTAGACATATGTCTTTTTTAGTGCGTTATATATTTTCGTAAAATATGTGAAATGTCGTAAATCCTATATAATGTAATTTTTTTAAAGTTTTTATCATAATTAGTTCAAGTTAAATTAAAAAAAAAAAAATTATCTTGTAGAGTAAACTATAATTTTGTATCAATTGTTTTTCTTCAAATATCAATATTATAAAAACTAAATTTTAAAATGAAAAAAATAAGATTTATAAAATAGCGGTTATTAAACTAAATAACATTTTTAATCAAAATGAAAATTGAATATAAATCGTTATCAAACCCTGATATTAATCGTACGTACTTTTTCATAGGGTACTAGAAAAATGAAACGTTCATTTCATTGTATGTACAACCGGTGAAAGGAAATTAAATAATATTAATCGAGATACTGAATTTTTCATCTTTCCAATATTAACTAAAATATTATACTATTAATATAAAACTAACTGAATAAGTATATAACATGATCATATCAATTCTTTATAACTGTACGATTAGGAGCATGTAATGCAATAAAATAATATATTTATCACCTTTATAATTTATTTAACTAAATACACAACTGAAAAAAAAAAATGAAATATATTTCCATAATAACTATTTCACGTGATTTATTATGATTAGAATCAATAGATGTATGGTTTAATATACCTTATATAGGTAGAGGTACCTTTTCCAATGGTGGTAAAGTAGATGGTGTGGGTACCGTGCCTAATCTTTCTATCACTAACTATACAAATGTAGGTAAAATGAAACAGAGGTAATAAAATTATTGTGCGGGAAATGCGTATGAATACGTAATTGAGAACATTATAGAATTCCCTGAGGAAAGAAATATAAACTAATAATAGACGGAATTCTTTATATTATTCTTTATTCAACTTATTTAAAAGGTAAAATTGTAAAATGAATTCTATAATTTTGTGTGCTTTGTGTATTGTAATTTATGATTATACATATAGATATATAGGTCACCTGTTATAGAAACATATAAATCTTAAGTATTACAGATTAGATTGAATAATAAGAAAATAATGTTGTTGAATATGAATATAATAAAATATATATCTAATTTAGATTATCTAAACGGTAATCCACTTGAAATGGAGAAGATATTTAGAATAATAACATAATGACCAATCAACAGTTAAGTATCGATATTTATATATATATGTATTTTTTTTACATTCTTTTCTTGCTTCAATTCTATTATAATCAATTACTACAATTTGTACACTGAAACAAAATTATTACGTTAAATATTCTTGTACTTTCAATAATATACATATAAAAAGAATGATTTGATCTCATTTAAATAAATATCAGTTAATTTTGATAATGTTAAAAATAAAAAATAATTTGATTAAAAAAAATTAAGAGAGAATTTAAGAACCCACTGAAATACTTAAAAATATAACTACCTAATTATCTTATTCTTTTTTTTTTAGTTAGAGTACATAAAATGTTAAGCATTCATTTCGGGATATTGTCATGAAAACAAATTTGAACAATCATAAGTTGATACCAGTTTCTTGCGGTTTTAGGAAATATCTTCAGAAATGTAATTAACGAGTTTTGATTCCTGATGACGACTTAAATCTTATATGAAAAAATAATCAACTTTAATTTAATATATGAAGTTAAAAAAAAAAAACAATGAAAAATGGAACAAAAAATTAGAATAATAAAAATGATTTGATTGAGAAAAAAATAAAGATCGATATTATTGACTTTAATTATGTTATGTTTACTACTGGAACGGTATACCTTCCTAGGTATACAAAAATTCACTTTATAAAGTGAATTGTGAGTGTAAATATACCTTGTAAGGTATATTCCTATAAAAAAAACAATTTCTATGGTATATTTGATATACCTTACAGAGTAAAATTTTCAGTATGTTTTGTGAAGTATATCAGATAAATCATATAACGTGTATTGTGAATGAAAGTATACACTTGTGTGGTGACTGGTCATCACCACTGGTCCTGTTATATTTTAAAAATTAAAGCATACAAATACATACTGTTTTAAATGTAACATTATTATAAGTATATTATTGATTTTCGTACAGAAATTTTACGTGCGTTACTTTCTTTCATAAGAAACAAATTTGTTATACCTATTCCTATATATACCTATATGTATATTGTATATATAATTATATATATAATATATATGTATATATGTTAGAATACAAATACACCATACATGCTAACCATTTTACGCGGGAAAACTAAAAAATAGCTTACTACGCAAAATATTTTATTGGGGTGAGTAATAAATAGTCCGCTCAAAGAAAGTACGCGACTAATATGTACAATGTACATACTACAAACAAGAACCAAAGGGAAATAAATAGTAATAAAATATGTAATAACAAAAAAGGAAAAAAAATGAAATATGTATGAAAATAGTAAAGGTAAAATAATGTAATTTTTGTTAGATAGACAAATCACAAAAGAAATATAATGATAAAATGATGAGTAATACAAATAAAAGCATTTATACTGAATTAGATCAAAAACGACCAAAACTATGAACCACGCGGGTAATAAAAACTAATGAAATATTGCGAAACCCATCCCATTAGACTTGAATTTGCAACTAATAGACTTCAATAGAAATCAGTCAAAAAGCCATCTTTAAATGGCTCGATTGGTGAATTCACTGGACATGTTCGAAGCTGATTACACATGTTCCAATGCATATCTTGGAAATTATACCGTATTTCCAGTAGATAGAATGGAAAACTTCGCCTATAATCATGTTAAGGTATTTCAATTAATTAAATAATATAATCTCTTCCATTATTATAATAATAAGTAGAAAGAAGAAAAAAATACCGGAAAATAGATATTTTTCCTTGAACATAAGAGTAATTCATTTTTTTTTATGTAGAGCTATAAATTATTTGAAAAGATTCACTAAAATAGAAAAGAAAGCGAAAACTTTAATCCCGAATATCATATAATAATTAAATCCAATTACTCTATACTAAATAGGCATCCATAAGCCTATACTAGCAAAATAAATTTATTATACAATGAAAATGGTTTATATTATTATTACATGAGTACGATATACTTAAATACAAAAGGCACTGCAATATAATATGATATAGGCAGATGTACACACCGTTTTCATATTGAGAACTAAACCCATTGCGTTTCCATACCCATTTTCTAACCAACATACATTACGTATATTATTTATGTAGGTTCGTACAGGTGTAATAAAGAGCTTTCATATTAACTTGTCCTTCGAACTCCATCCAATTCCAAAGACTACATATAATAATATTATATTGTACGTATAATATTGTATAAACGTAACGAATACAATATATTATTTCTTCATTTTATTTAATAATGGTTGGTGTGCCGTCGTTTGTACGTCTCCTACTATATTAAATATATAATATTTGCGTTAAGTTAGAATTTTGAATTGAATAAAACGCACAACATATATGGTACACAGTTTAGAAGAGGTTAGAAAATTAAAATTAAACGTTTCACATTATTATATGTTACGTTTAAATCCTAGGCTATGGCTTTCTATATACATATATATAATAAGCATACCCACCAATACCAATAACCAAACCATTATTTATTTTTATACAAAATACAACAGAAAACTTTTCACGGTAGCGAATTTCGTAATATGAATAATTTCAATCATTCTTTAAGTCATGCTTAATATAAACTAAATAGCGATGATATTATAGAAACAATATTGTCATTAATTATATTTTTGTTTGATAAGATATTTAGTTAGAAAATTACATAATTGTGTGTATTTAAGTATGTAATTTATTGTTGTTTCGATATAAAGTAAAAATAATCGAATGGTAAAATGGCATAAATGACAGATCTACCTACGTCTATTGTGGATACTCTCTAAGATAGAATCTAGACACTTATGTCAAACTGGGGAAAAAATTTATGACAATGAAAAGATCGTTTTTCTTCCTTATTTTTTTTTTTTTATCTTTATTTTTATTTATATTTTTTATTTTTTATTTTTTTCAGTTTGAGGTAAACTCACAAACGAATACATCTAATAATCAAAAATTCAAGTGGTTTCAGTAAATAGATATACAGCTTGATATAGATATTTAACGACCACATTCCGTATCCTGTATAAATAATATGACGAATATCACAGGAAATATACACAGAAATAAAAAATAAGTAAAAAAAAAAAAAAAAATTACGTACCGTAGAAGAGAAGAAGAAAAATGTTATGCCATTAGAATTGAAATTAGGAAATCTCAAATACATAAGTAATATCCATAAAAGTCTACTTCCTCTTATTGGCAAATCAATAAAATAAAGGATAGGATATTTGAAAATAGGGTGGCTTTAGCATTTTGCACGAATTGATGGATTTAGTGGTTTTTTCTTTAAAGTGAATGTGGGATTTTATAAGGAGTTTAAAGATGGGTGATTTAACTTTCTTGAAAGTTTATCAACATTGAATAAAGAATAAGAGAAAAAAAGCGCAAAAAGGATTTGCTTATTCTGTGCGCTTATTTGTAGGTATTTCAATACTGAAAACACTTTATCCTGCTTTCTTTTCTTTTTTATAATTTATTAAAGGGAACAGCAAATTTTTCTAATCCTTTACATTATTACTTTTATATTTTCTGTTGTATGGTAAGTGTATGGTAATGGTGAGGCCATATCAATTTACACGAGAAGAGAATAATAATTAGCAGCACAATAGAAGTGCGTTGATAATATTCTATTGATTAATTATTAGCGTAAGTAGGTATTAAGTTAGTTGTCAGGTTTCTCAGCAGCTAAATTGCTACAAAACAATAAGCATCTCCGATAAGCATCACATCCGATGTTTTTCTTCTTTTGCTGTCTTTTGTTTAATTGAGTAAATTTCAATTATTTTTGTGAATAGAAAATTATTTCGTCTGTTTGCGGAATACCTAGAATATTGAAAACAATACGACATATTTTTTTTTTCTTATTTTTGTTTTTCTTTTTACTATTCTATGGAAAGTTCTTTATATCAATTTATTCTCAACGTTTGCCGTCGTCAGTTCGGTCTGTATATAATTTTATAGATTGTGATTTAATAGAATAGAAAACAGTACAATGTTAGTGACACTATTGTATTTTGTGTACGTCTCGATGTACTGATGTACACCTTTTTTGATTAAAATAAATTGTTAAGGAAGGAAAATTTAATTTATTGTCTAAATCGGATTATCTTTCAATTTCAAAAGGCCAGAATGAAATGACAATGCGAATTATGTTTGAAATTTGATAAATGAAGAAAGTAATTTTGCTTTTTATATTATAGAATTTTGTGTATACTCGATTGCTCGTATTTGTTGTTTTTTTTTTCTGTTGTGATGCGTCAGGGTCAGTATTTAGTGACACCTGAAAGAATAAATTTGAGAAAAATAGAAAATTGGTATCAGTGTACTTATAGTATCTAAGTATCTACATACAATTTTCAGTAGCTAATTTAGACTGAATCTCTCCATTTTCCTGGAATCAGCAATTTAATTTCTTTAATTAATAAATTATTAAAATAAAAGAAAAGAATGCATTGAAAATGTAGTAGTTCTAAGAATAATATCTTCTTATTTTCTTTATTTCAAATTATAAAATCAGCAGATGGTTGTAAGACTTCTGAGGGCTTATACATATTACTAAAAGTTTTATCACTATGAAAATTCAAATGCAAAATACTAACAGTATTGGTTTGAAGAAAGAGCTAAGAGGAAAAAAAAATTATATTACTTTATTTCACCAGTCTGGTTACAGACAAATGAAATTAAGATTTATTTTCAGAAAATGGTGAATATCGAATTATCTTTGATTTAAAATCAATAAATTATTTCGATGGTTTAACGTTACGTTCTAGTCTATACTCTATATACAAGTTGCGGATCTTATTTTCTTTTTTCTTTTTTTATTTTGTGTACACAGATTGAATTATCTTTGATTTAAAATCAATAAATTATTTAGATGGAACTTATATGAGCTTTGCGTACATATTAGTTAGTTACGGATGTGTACATTGTGCCCTGCCCATACCAAGTAAATATCAAAGCTAAAGCATTATCTATATATATATATATATATTCACTCACCCTCTATAGACATTATTGTGTTAAATATAAATAAAGAGAAGACATGCATATCAGACTACTGACATTTACTGCTAGTAGCGTACAATATATAATAAAATAACTCTCAATCTCTTTCTCACATTGAAGCTAATAATATAACATACAAACAGTCTACGTGACTATGCAAAACTTATTATATTTTCAAGTGAACTGAAGAAATCCAACAATATTCTCAATCATAAGCTCACAAGCTAGAATATATTAAAATCAACATCATCGCCATTCCATAACATTTACTCCAGTCACTAATGTCTACAACGTTACATTGTGTTGCTAATATAATTGTGTTATATGTACCACATAAATATTATTATCCTATAAGAACCGTTTTAATTTAATATGTGATGAATAGCAAGGAATTATTGAAGGGAATCCTATTAAGAGATATAAAGAAATTTATATATAAGCCGGAATATACATAAACGAGCTAGCTCTCGTGCATCAAATATTTATAAATCATGAATTAATTATTTGAAGAAAAAAAAAACACTATAATTTCAATATGAATACAATTTTCGATTGTTGTTTATTTGTTATTCTTTTAATACTTTTTGTTTATCTGAATGCTGGAAGAAGTGTAAGTATTGATGCGAAGTATATATCTAAGAAAACTTGAGAAATGTAATGCCATTTCAAATCAATGAAATCAAAGCGAAAGCTTGTCTAAAAGGTAAAATAATATTTTGTATGTATTCTCTGTGTTACAATAATTATACATTCTGTACGTAAGTAACGGTATGAAAATTGATAGTATGTATTATATTTTATAATAGTTTGGTAAACACTTTGATAATATTGCTTTCATCTTTCGCAAATATTAAATCCTACAGGATATTCCAAATAAAATTTCAACATTTCATTTATTTATTTATTTTTTGTTTTTAATATATTTAAATAGTTTTTAAACATCCATCACACAAATGTGTAAAAGACAAATGTTTTGATAGAATGGTTTAATGGAAAAAAAAGAACTAAGGGTGGCCTAAAAAATAGTACCTGTAAGCATTATTAGTTTATTTGTGATAATTGAATTGATTGCAATCTTGATTTGATTATAAATTTTGATTCATTTATTTATTTATTTATTTACTCATTATTAATGTATTCAGCGTACATCCTCCCACCTACTGAATACTGGCACGGTGCTCCAAAGCAATAACGTGTGCCTTCGTGGTAGAACTTGAACGTAAGTTTTTGGGGAACCATGGCAAACCAGTCTACTGCCTCTAGAAGTTGACAACATTTCGACGTCAACCAAGAATAGTAGCGATAGCCACTAATGACTAAAAGATTTAATCCTTTTTCAATAATTAGTTTTAAAAAATATATGGTTTTTGATGATATTTTGAAATTATTATCTATATTATTAAATACCGTCAAATTGTCAAAAACATTAAACTATATAATTTAATTATGTATTATTAATGGTTTTTGATGTTAATTTAATATTATTGACAATCTGACGATATTTTACGCCATTCAAATTATGAGTATTGGTATTGGTATTGGTATTGGTATATAGTATAATGCTATTACATTTTTGGTACATAATTTATTGATTGATAATAATTGATTTATAAAAAAT
>JAABKK020008995.1:0-24047 GCA_011634745.2 Catotricha subobsoleta
GAACCATTGATGTTAATGTCGTGTGAAAAAGATTTGTTAAATATATTTAAAGACGAGGAAATAATAGATTTAGTAGCAGAAAAAAATTCCCCTTTAAAAATAAGTGCGCTTTAAAAAAATTGTTAATATTTTAAAAAAAGTTAATGTTATTGGACGCGAAATATATCTTTATGAAGAAATAATATATAAAAGAAAAACGTTCATTACTAAAAAACATTTTAAAAATTAATAAAAAAAAATGTTTATTTTGCATTGAAAAAATCAGAATTGTTTTTTAATTTTTCGGCTGATCATCTGAAAATTGCTCGAATTTTACACGGCCGGACTGGCGAAGCCAGTCCGCCTTTGATTGTAGGCAATACACCAATTTTGTTGAAAAACGAACACGTTTTTAAAAAACCACAAATGTATGTTAGCCTTTTGGAACCATTAGCGTAGAGTCACCATACCTATTGCCTTCCAAATAATATGCCACCAATGCTGTACCTCGTTATATCTTCAAAGTATTGACCAAAAATGAAACTAGCGGGCACAGCCTTGCACAAAACCAACACTTTATTTTAAAAAATAAAGTAAGTTATATTGGTTTCGCAATTTTTTTTTTTTGCTTGCTTGTGCACTTGTTTTTTCAAAAGTGAAGTTGTGGAAACAAAATTCTTTAGCAGTTCGTTTTTAAATATTTCTCAATTTTCGCAAAAATGAAGTAAAACATAGACTGAATAATTTTATAATACATTTTATCGGTCATCCTGTGCCATAATCAAACTAAATATATCATCAGACAACGGCAACAAAATGTCGCAATAAATTGATATTAAATGTATGGCTATGCAGCTAGAGCTCCTGTACATGACCTCAAGAATTTAATAAAATAAAATTCTCAATTAAATTAATGGAAATCCATTTATTTGTTTAGACATAATTAACAATCAATTAAGGTTGATTTTACACAATATTTGGTATTATATATCGTGACATTGTATCACGATTATAGTGAATTTATATACAATTTTTTTTCCTGTGTTCTGTACGTTTTGTTACTTTTTTCTGTTATTTTTTCTGTTTGTTTTTGTTTTGTTTTGTTTTTTTTTTTTTTATAACATGAATTGAAGTCTGTGTATAGCTGCCGGTTATTTTTATTTATATTTAAGTTATAATAGTAAGATTTCTTTCCTTCCGATTTATAAACCAACGGAATGTATTAGACGATGGTTTTTTTTTTAGCAGAGTTGTATACTTAATAAAGTTTCATTATTTATAGGAAAATATTTTCTCATAGCAAAAATTGTGTGTCGCGTTTGAACCAAAAAAAAAAAAATGAACATTAAAACGATTAAACAAAAAATTGCGATTATACTTCAATTGCGCACGCAAATATTTTTATATATATTTATTTGATTTTTTTAAATAAAGTGAAAATTTGATTAAAAACTGTCACTGTACGTCACAGTTTTTTCTTCTATTTTTTTAATATTATTATAATAATGCATAAAATAGGAACTTTTTCTTATTTCATTTTTAAGTATAAATCCAGCTAAAGAATCTTTTTTAAAAGAAAATAAAGAATGAAAACAACGCTGATAGAAATGGCCAATTTATCACTAATAATATTTTTATTTTTTACTTTTTATTTTTTGTTTACGTGCTTTCCGCGTCAAAGACACCATCTCGACAATAAACGAAAATGCAGAAAGTTTTGTTGAAACAAACAGTATTAAATATGTGGCTTTGAGACATTTTACTTTAAATAAATATTCCATATTCTAAGCACGCGACACTATGATAGAAAATTGTTAATACAACGTTCAGTTTTGTATTAAAACAAAATACCCTTTATTCAGATGAAAAAATTTCTGAGCAATACACGTCGAGAATATTATTTACGTTTCAATGAACTAGTAAATTGTGGACTTCAATTACATTTAATGGATTTTATTTATTTATTTATTTTTGTTTTCATTCCTTCCTGTAGAGATTTGAACTTTTTTTTTAGTAAAATTACATTTTCAATTTAGCTGTACTCTTTAAGTCAATTTGATTTAGCCTGAAATTCATTGTGTATATTAATAAATTTAATTTACTTTTTACTTGTAAATCAATATCGTAAAAGTTAGAAATTCTTTTTAAAATTTAACTACTGACCCAGCTAACATTCAACTCTGGGGCATCAGTGGAAAATACTCTTATGCAAGAATTGATCAAGTCTTAAATTTCAGTGGAAAATGCTTTTGTGGAAGAGTTGTACAAGAGTTGTACAAGAGTTGTGCAATTAAAAAACTTTTGTACAAGAGTTGTTCAAGAGCTCTTGTACAACTTTTGCAGTGAAATAGTTATGCAAGGCTCTTGCACATCTGTTTTGTAAGTGTTGTGGAAGTGATCTTGCATTACAACTGCTGTGTATTCTCCTTATTCAAGAGCTCTTCCAGAATGTTAGCTGGGTAACTAAATCGTTCGTTAATATTCATTACAAGCATCAACAGTCAATTTAAATTTATTCTGTATATTATGATTTTAAATCAAAGAAAACGTCAATGTTTTCAAATTTGATTATTTAATTAATTAAAAACTTGTAAATATTCGAATGGAATATATATTTTATGATAGGTATTTCGTTATTAAAAAAAAAAAAACAAAAAATTAATCTAAATTTTATTTCTCACAGCACAAAATTCTATTTTTATATAATCAAAAGTTACTTAAAAAAAAAAAGAAAAAAATTCACATGATCATATTTTGTGATAGGTGGCTTCTCAATTCCATTCATTCATCTTTTTTCTTCTCTACTTTCTTCTTTTTGTTTTGACTTATTTTTTTTTTGTGGTTTAATAAATTATAGAAGCGATAAAAAGAAAAACTAAAATACACATTTTTCACTTCATATTATTTTTTAATCTATAATTTGCACGCTACAGCCGTTGGACATTTACAAAAAAAATTTTTTTTATAAGAATTAAATTGGTCTTTAGAAAAAGCAACCAGCAGCATATTGCTAACAATATCAAAGAAATATTGTATGTGCTGGGCTAGTTGTTATTTTGCACTGTGCTGATGCCTTTCTTAATACACGATTTCATATAAACACAAATTATTTGAAGGTTCGTTGTCTTTTGCCTGTAGAGATATATATGATAGTCCACAACGGCATACAACAATAATAATATTCTTAAATCAAATTATCTCTCATATGCTTCTTTTTAAATGAAAAAGAATAAAGAAAAAAAAATAACAAAAAAAAAATCTTCTTTTTTTTCTTTTTATTTTGTAGACCTTTAGGCAATCTTCAAATGGATGAACAATTATCTTTTATTGATATTATTTTGTACGTACTTTCGTGCTTAAAGAATATTTGTTGTACCTGAATCTAACCATGCTTACAGTTCTACCATTTTACCGAAGCTAGATAAACCACTTTTATAAATACAAGTTATTTATATTTTTAGTTGAAATTAAAAAAAAAAAATAAAATAAATAAATAAATACCAAAAATAATGGCATGGCGCGGGCTATTACTTTTATATCAAATTATACATAAACACATGAGTAGAGGTACAAGAATTACACTTAATATTGTTCTTCTGCATAAATATATTTTGATGGTCAAAGTCAAGGAAATAAATTATCCAAAAATAAATGATATCAATTTAAAAACCGTTTGTTTGTTAGAATTGACCATCTGCATTGTTTTTTTGTTTTTTTTTGTTTATGTAGAAAGACAAATATATTTAATTTTGTGTACGGTTTGTTTTCTTCATTTTCGTTTATTTAAAATATTAGAGTGTTATAGATAGGTAAATATACGGAATTGCATGGCTTTATACATTCGTACTTGTTACATCAAATTAATATTAAAAGAATTTTAGAATATTTTAATTTGCACTCGACCAATTTTAAACGACCCAAATAAATTAAATAACCGAATATATATATTTCATTTCATTGTATTTTTTTTTTTATATAGTATATATATATTTTTTAAGAAAATCGTAGGAGAGACGCAATTACTTAATATATATATAAATATATAAAAATATTTTTTTCTTATTTATTTTCTGCTTTAACTTTGGCGGTTAGCAGAATATCAAAATAGGCGTTAAGTTTAAAATTATACTTTTATTTTGTATCCAGCAGCGATTTTTTAATTTGGCCGGATGTTTGAAAAGCAGCAAGCCAAGAACTTTAGTTCAATTGGTTGGAATATTTATATAAATTTACGAAATATTTATATTCTTATTTTTTTTCCGTATGTATGTGTGTTTGTGTGTGTGACTGAAAATTTGTCATGATGATAATATTATAAAAATGTTCTCACACCATTGACCAAACGCATCCAATCATGTAGCCAGTCATACGCAGATTTTTCTATTTACTATGGAGATATTTCGTTATTGTATTTACGTTGTGTTTTGTTATCATGTTGCGTTGAAAATGTAATATAAAATAACTTAATTCTTTATATGGTTTACATCATTTGGTTAATTTGGTTTTTTTAATTTCACGCTTTCAAGGGTATACATTTAGCGATTATTCCCCAATTTGAAAATAACAATGTGTGGTCATTTCTTGATAGATAAATATAATTACAAATTTCAGACTGAAAAAAAGTTTAGGACAACAATTTGAAAATTGAAACTTTGACTCAACTGGGATAATCTTTTTATCCTGGGTTCCGATGTAGCTTGATGTTCGTAATAGGTAAAAGTTATTTGAGTTTGCTCAGGAACAAAGGAAGATATTTCTTTGCTATCAACCAGTTTATTTACTTCTTATACTATCAAGCGAGATATTCAAGAATAATAAAAGTGAATTAAGCAGAGTTAGTGTCCAAATTTGATCATTTTTACGTAAAGTAAATATAACTTATTTGATGAAAAAAATAAAAAATGTGTACGAATTTCGGTTATACCATTTTTGATAATGTAGAATATTCATTCTTTTGTTGTTAGCATTAGAAGTTTTAACCGTAGTTTGAACGAATCGGGAAGGGCAGTAAACAAGAAACTTTTAATATCCGATACTACTGAAATTAACAATTGTCAGGTGTCAAGCGCAAAGTAACTTAAAGACGATATAAAATGTTATTATATAATCAATATACTCATACATATATAGTTGTTTTCCAGTATGACCACAAATAATATTTTATGTACTTTATTTCGAGGGTGCTGAGTAAGAAACTTTAAATTTTTGAAAACGTTTTCTACTCGTATTGAGCTAATTTACCCACTAATTTCCTTACATAAGAACAAATCTTAATCTTAAGGCACCAAATTATTCTGTTCAGCAAAAATAATTTAGATTCAAAAACATTTTAATTACATGAGCATTGATTGTACAATACAATACGAAAATCAAAAATATACTATTAGCCCAATAATACAATAATATTATACAGACAACTCCTTCTTTTAACAAAAAAAAAATACTTTTCTTTTCTCGATGTTCGTAAGCACCCGGGAACAGTAGTAACAAAACACAATAATTTAATATTATGAATATATATAGAAACTTGTGAAATGAAAAGTTTTTCGGTGTTTTAAAATAGTTAAAAAGTTTTTTTGGTTTTGGTTTCGGAATGGTAAATGCTGTTAACTGTACTTTGCTTTTTCTCAAACTAGATATAAATTTACGAAATTCCATGTTTATGTGTTATATTAACATTACGAATTCGGAGCTATATTCTCTAAAAATATTATATATATAACCGAATTTCCATCAAAGATTAAGGTAATTTAGAGAACTTTTCTATTACATTTATTGTTTGGGATTTTATGTAGAAAGTTAACAGTAAATTTTACCCTCTTTGCGTGATTTAAAATACTTCAATCTTTTATTTTTTGTCTTTGTTGTTGTTGTATAGAACAAGGAATCAGAATAAGAAGGATGAGATAAAATTATTGCTATTTGTTGTATGCGTTGTTAAGAGATTTTTTATTTTGTAATATTGTGGATTATTCGGTAGATAGCTTCGTATAGCGCTATAGTCGACTATAAGCTAAATGTTTAAACATAATGAAGATGGAAAATAGCGTAAGTTGTATCCCGTATATAGTTAGTTTTATTAAGTATAACTAATACAAATACAAACATAACATATACCTATATTGTAAATATTACAAAATTTGAGTACTGCACATATAAGCAAGAATATGAAAATATTATATTTAAATAAATGCAATATCAGCAGTACACTACAACATGAGAATGCAAAAACAATCGTAGGAACAGCAACAATAGCAATATAATAGTATCAGAATCACAATTCACAAAATGAAAATTATTCATGTGTGTTTAATAAATGGGGGTAGGTATATATATATATTTATATATAATATGTATTCAATAATATATTTATATATCACTTATATATGACTGTCGACCCATACCTGCATTTAACTAGAGTGCTGATGATGTCAGTTTTGTTTTACATTAGGTAAGTTTAATCAAGTGCATTTGGGATTTGTAGATAAATAATATTATTACAATTATTTTGTATATGATATATTTAATACCTACAGAGATGATACTGGAAATATATCATTCCATGCACTCAACATACATTGTAGTGCATTGTATATAATGTACAAATATTCATGTGTGCTGTATACCATTTCTGGCATGAAGAATAAATACATAAATTTAATACTAGATCCTTTTTTTTCCTATAAACTAAAAACCGTTCAATTTTAATTATTTTGATTTTAGTTGGATTTTATGAATTCAGGTCATAAATTTATTAAAACTATTCTAGACTCTAGAGTCATTGCTTCTAATACTTTTTTCTATACTTTTTCTGTTATTACTTATTTGCAAAATTAATAAATTGAATTTATTTCCAATATACATATGTATCGAACATATTATAAATACAGTTTTACTATTTATTATTAAGTATTTATGATAATGCCCAGCCAACATTTTTGGTTGAATTAACTGCAATTTAACCTAATTTACGTTGAAAAATTTGAAGTTAAACCCAATTTTTTAGTTGAATTAACTTCAAATTTAGCTTATATTTAACTTATTTAAATTCATGTTAATATAAGTATGTTCTGGTTAATATTAACGTAAATTTAATCTAAATAATTACTTCTAAATTAATAAACCTGGAAGTTAATATTTGTGTCAAATTTACATAAATCTAACCTAAATATTTACTTCAAAATTATGAGTACTTAAAGTTAAAATTTATGTTAAATTTACGTAAATTTAATTAGAAACAATACAATTTTGAAGTTAAAAAATTAGTGAAAATAACTTAAATTAATGAAATCCAAAAATATCTACCCAAATGCTGGTTAATATTTTTGAATTTGCTAGCTGGGCGCAACGTACTCAAATCTGATTTATTTATAATAAATAAGGTTATATTATTACATTATATGAGACAAATTTTTAATAAAATTTAATGAAAATTAAAAACTTCTTAGACAAAAGTTCTCAAATAAGTTCTGATTTTGAGATTCAGATAATTTAATCAGCTTGGTCATTCAAAAAAAATCTGTGATTTCTATAACTTGTATAGATTTGATGAATTTTGTAATTCTGATTGCTATTCTATACTTAATCGACATCCTGATATCAAAGAAAGCTTATTTAGTAAAAAAAAATAATATGAAAAGTTGTTCGGAACAAAATAAACGGTTTCCTGTGCTGTTATTTTTATGTATATATAATATATGTATAATTTTCTATATAATAGGGTGAATTTTTGCATATTTTTTAAAACCTAAGGTATTTTAAATTCTCTTAATTTTAATGTAGAAAGAATACGATTTTGATTCAAGCAAATGTTCCACCGATTAATCTTCATTCTGTAATTGTTTTTTTTTTTTCGTTTTTTCAGTTGTTTTTTTACCCGAATTCATTGTTCAATCGACATCTTTTCCACACGTTTCTAATATGTAATTTCTTGCAATACATTAGATAAATGCAGCAAATCGAATGAGTGACTGTTTCCAATATAAATAAAATAAAATTAGAAATTGAATAGCTGTAGAAACTATAATTTCAAATATGTGGTTTACTTCGTAGTTTTACTTTGTACTTTATACATGCTGTACAATTGAAATCTTATATAGCAATGTGCAATATCGTCAGCTTAATATTGTTTTAAGACAAATCAAATTTCGTTTTATAAGCAACCAGTCGTAAATTATCATGGGATTGCTTCAGAGCTCTATTGATTCACTGCTATAAACTATTAAACCTCATTTTACATCGATGTTTCTAGTTTTTACTTACTATATTTAATTGTGATATTTAAAATCACCCTAATGTATTTTCTATACAAATATATGATTTCTATGAGCTGCAACTGTATCAGTACACTGTACTTCATCTACCATTAAACATTTAAATATTGAATGAAGGAAAATAAATTGGAAAATTTTGTTTTGACATGTTATGAAATTAGTATTTTGTATTTTTGTTTACAAATTTAATAGCATTACATCGGTATTAACTTGTTTTACAACCATAAGAATGATATCGTTCGCTTTGTAATTTAAGTAATACAAAAACATCGATTTAAGTTTAGTCTTAATATTGTGGGACATGAAAAATATCCTTTATTATAATAATTATATATTTGCTATTATTGTAAATGTGCATTGAAATAGAAAACCAGGGTATTCTCTTTCTAAATATTTCAGTGTATGCTGTGTGCCACACGGATACAAGTAATTTGAGAAATTATAATATTTAATACTTAAACAAATCGAATAGAATTTATTTTGTTATATTTTAAAATAAATGAAAGACGTCATATTAAATAGCCTAGAAAATATTGAATCATGGGCAATTGGTTTCAGTACGCTCTGCAGATTAACTCCTCACTTCCCTTAGCACCAATTTCTAAATCATTCAACAGCTAAATGAAATTTATAATTAAAAAAAAAAAGGAAGAAAAGAAAGAAAACACATAGCTGATATTACTCAAACCTTAGCTTTTTCATGAACCCCTTGTATATTGAATAATTTTAATAAAATAAATATGATTCAATTGAGCGAACATCAAATAAGCAAGAGCTAAATAATACAATACGAATTTCTAACTATATTTTGCTCCCTCAGTGATCCGTGAGTTCAAAATGTGTGCCATCATTCATTTCCAATATATATATATATATTAAAAAGTGTTCTTGTTTTAAATAGCTAACGTATAAGAAAAAAAACTTTATCCTTGGAATATCATGCAGTGAATTGTATACACTAATGCACACTTCATTATTGTTATATTTTGCTCATTATATTGATGAGCCTACAACAATGTTAATGTACCTCCCACTCAGATTTAAAGAAAATATTTTTATATATATACAATACATATACTTTTTTTTTTCTTAAACAATATAAATATCATTAAAGCATACCGATTTGCCGACATAGAATTGTATAAGCTATGATGTTCTTTTGATGACACCTCATACGACCTTTATTTTTCTATTCACATCTCTCAAGCCTCAATAGCATACTAAAATCTAATATTGCTTGTTTTATAAAAATAAAAACGAAACGACACTGATTTGTTTGTCATTATGTTTGTAACAAGATTCCCAATTTTTTACATTATTTATTATACTTATGTATTTGTAATTCAGTTTGAGACAATATTGTTTTTTTCTTATTTTTATTTTGTTTAGAAACAAGAATTTCTTTATAAAAAGAGTATTAAGAACATTTCTATAATAACATGCACAATATAATTCTTTATTTTATATATGTAATATAATAGAGGCGGTATGGGTGTGATACCTGTGTGACATAACTTATTTGAAACATACATTCTTCAGTTATCATCCATTAGAATATGTGTAAATTCAATATATATACATATATATAGCAAATACTGAAAGTATAAATACATATTAAAGCAGACTTATTCATTTTTTTTTCTTATTTTGCTATTATTACTTACATGATCGCATCTACACAACGGCATCTATATGTCGTAACTTCAAAAGTGGTATCAATATAAAATTTTGTGATACGATGCGTTAGAACATTAAGTCGCCTTGTTAACGATTTAACACGTTCTCGCTCCATGTCCTTGTATAAGAATGAGAACATAAAAAATCAATGATTTTTGGCAACACTTTTCACATAAGGTAGTTAGAGCACAATATTCGATAACTTCACAAATTAATATTAAATAAGTTTCGAAAATAGACTGGCATAAAATGTATTTCAAGGAATATAAACGTTGTACTTCAATCCAACAAGTGGAAAGCATATGTTATGATAAATATATAAAAAAGAATGAGTGTCAATTAATTATTCAATTGACCAAACGTCCCATTTAAAATCAACATAAAAGAAAAAAAATATTCCTATTGATCGAACTCAATGTCTTGTTTTTCTTATGAATAAAATATTTTTTTCATTTCAAAGAAACCATAAAAGGGAAAATTTCTTTCAAAATTCTATGCTCACAAAATGCTGTTGCCGCATTCCACTTAAATGTTAAACAAAAATAATTCTTTTGAATTATAGATTTGCATTGATTTGATTATTGATCTTCCACTAATTTAATATTATTTTTTTTCAGACAATGTTCCGCCAAGAAAACCAAAACCATTGGCGCATTTTCAAATTTTAAATTTCACAATTATTTATAATTATTTTTCCGTACAGAAAGTGAAATTTATGATTTTTTTTTTGTACATTTTTAATTCTATGTTCTTTATTGTTATTGCATAGATCATTTTCATACAGTTTTATAGATCAAGACAGTTTATATACAAAATATATTCAATATACTCTGCAAGAATGAAACTCGTAAACTTTATAAAGATAAATTTGAATATGTTTTATGCCATTCCCATTCATAAGATATACTTTTAAATCTAGGTATTTAATAATGAAAATAATTTTACCATCACTCTTAATTTTTCCAACATTATCACTCCGCCACACAACCATTAAACAAATCATAATTTTAGAAATGGTTGCAAGCACTCTTTTACCTTCTATCTGTTATATGAACATCCTATCATTCTATCATCCTATCAACCCGAAAAAGGAAAAAAAAACAAATATAAAGTTAAACTTTTATTACTGACATTCATTAGACGATATGGAGAGATGTGGGTGTTGAGTTGCTCTCTTTTCTTTCGTTTTTAATAAAAACAAAAAATAACATCGAAGTTTTTTTTAGATTATGTTTGATGTTCGAGAGTATTATAAATAATACGCATCAGTAGCAACAAACAGTTTACCAACAGCAGCATCATTTAATGTTAGTATTAGATTACGCGCATGTATAATATTATATTTATAGGTAGATATAAATTTTGTGTTTACCATTACATTATAATACACTTTTCGATGTTTAATACCTTTTATAACAACGCCATAGAACATAAGTGTCTATACAATAATGGTGTAATTTAATATTATCGGAAATATATTATACATTTATAAATGATACATATATCGTACATGTACAACAAAGCTATAAGAGGCAATATTCGATATATGTTATAAACAACAACAAAATCGCATAATATTACAAGTAAGTTTCTGGAAGTACATATATGCAACACCAAAGTGGATTAGATGTTATTATAGAAAAAACTAATTGTAGAGAGGATAAATATCATTGAAACAGTATAACTACACTATTAACAATATTTTATTATTATTTATTTTATTATGGCAAAGGATTGAATGGAGTCAATAGCTATATTTTTATTACATCAATGCTATAAAATCTGTAAGTGTATAAATCTTTTGTCTTATTCTACACAAATTTGATAAAATTTCAAAATTTTAGAATAAAACTAGAATAATGTATAATTGACTTCGACAAACTAAATTAGGAAATCTTTTTTTAAAATTTAATACATATTATTAGATCTAGGTGTAGGGTGTAGGCTATACACAAGTTTCTAGTACCAATTTGTTCACCAATTTTGTTGACAATATGTAAGAATTAATGTAAATATGTGTCGCATTTATTGTAGTTTTTATAAAAATTGGTATAAGCTACAGATATTTGTGTTTCTTTATAATTTTACACTAATATTACGTCACATTTGTAATACATATTACAAACTTAGAACCCTGCTAATTAGGGCCAACCACTTTAATTTCACACCACAAATAATAAGCAGTTAGAATTTAGAGTGTACTTACAACAAGTAAAAATAACTACCGTTTCGTTCTTTTATTTTATAAGTATAGTGGCGATTATTTTCGTATTTATTGGCTCTTTAAATATTAAACACATAAAATATATATATTTATATATAGTTCGTTAAGAGAAGATTATAACCTACTTGTATTTAGTTAAATATGGATATTATAAATTGATGAAATTGTTTTGTTGAAGTGCATAAAAGTAAAACAGTATCGATCAAAAGAATGCGAAGTTATATCATTTCAAATAACAATTAACATAAGGTCGTTTTATGGATATATAATATATCTATCTATTTTTAAATTGGTAATTTCCAATATATGACTATAAGTATATATAGTGTATAACTTTATACACTATGACTATATATATATATTACTTCATTTATTGAGAAAAAAAACCTAGCACTGCTTTGGTAGCTTCATTATATTCATTATATTGCTTCCAAAATTTATTTTAAGGACATATCGCACCATAATTTAAAAATACATCTTTCTTTTCTCTATAAAAGCAGAAAAAAAAATCCCAACTTATGGCAAAGTTTAAAATAAAATAACAAATATATAACGTAATAGATTAGATAAACACAGGTGGTCTAAAATGCCAGCACGCATTTTTTCGATCTGTTCCAGATGATGAACGAGCTTTATAGTAAATAGTGAGTTTGAAGAATATTCTATAAAATGTAATGTAATATAAACGAAAACTACAATCCATTTCAAAGTGAGAACAAAAAGAAGAAGAAAAAAAAAAAAACAATATTAAATCACATATACACGCACACAATGAAATATAATGGATTTTATGTAAATTTGATTCCATTATATTTATATTTGATACGTCTTTTCTTTTCTTTTCTTTTTTCTTTCGCTTGTAATTTAGGTCGAATGCCGCATATTATAATGAAATGAAATTGTTGAGTACACTCTAAAGGTATACCTGTATTTTGTCTGTGAAACTCTTAGTATTTTTTTTTTCAATATTTTCATATTAAAACGTTTAATGGTACTTAAAACCACGTTATTAATTTCACTTTTAAAGACTATGGTAGTAGTACTAGTTTCAGTAAATCGAATATCATTTATTGTGTTTATCAAAGAAAACAATGCACCAAAATATTAATATGTGTATTGTGTAGTGAGTATATTTATAGTATGCTATTTATATGTTATTTATTAATGTAATGAAAAATATATCAGTTTAACTAATGTTTTGTCATTTTTTTACTTATTATAAATAAAATTAAAATTATCATTATTCTTTTTTAAATTTAATATAAACATCACGAAAAAATCACCACATCTCTATCTGGAAAAACAGAGATGATAAGGAGGGGGGGAGGAGTGCTACGCACATGAAATAACAAACCAAACCATTTCATACGTTGACAAGAAAATGAATTAAATATTATGATTTTATGCTTTTAAGACTAATGGTGTTTCAGATTAAAAACATGATTAAAAGACATATACTTGACTCATGGCTATGGTATCGAATTATATATAATTTGAAAATTTTCTAACCAGAAATTTCTTTCTTCGCTGTATTTCATTTAAAGTGAAAAGATAATCAAATTATTTATTTATTTCTTTTTTCGTTCCTTGTTAGCATTATCTATTTTAATGTCCATAGTTAGTTATATTGTTATCAATTTAATGAGTTCATTTCAATTTGAATTTTTTGAAAGTTGAATTTAAAATTAATAATATAGCTTATAAAAAAAAAAATAGTTTTTAATCCAGAATGGGTTTGAAACGTTGCAGTAACTTTTCTACTTAGCTAATGGTTAAGACAAATATAATTTCCTGTA
The DNA here is from genome assembly GCA_011634745.2 of Catotricha subobsoleta. Taxonomy (NCBI): domain Eukaryota; kingdom Metazoa; phylum Arthropoda; class Insecta; order Diptera; family Cecidomyiidae; genus Catotricha; species Catotricha subobsoleta. Next base: position 13,950 of record JAABKK020008995.1, read on the forward strand.
TACGGAACTATCATACATCTGGTTTATTAATTATCGTAAAAAGTGATTTTTAAAATAAACATCCTCCAGCTGTAAAACGAAGAGAAAAATCATTAAAAAACATATTAACATTTTCCAAAAATATTGTCACGAAAAATTGGACAATTTGATTCTTATGGTTGGTTACATATTAAAACATTATTCAAAAACATCTTCTTCTGTATTTTTTTTTTGTGTGCAAAGCTTCCTTTTTTTTATTGTAAACAATAATTGTAGTAGTGCGGTCTTACTGTGTGCCAAATAAATTGTTTTTATTTTTTCACTTTCATTTCTTTTGATTCAATTTCCATGGGGAAAGAAAATATGGTATGTAACATTTTTTTGTTTTTATTAGAACGTTAAAGCAATGTGTGATGTCAAATACATAGACAATATAACAACATCTAAAATCCATCAGACTCCGGTGGGTATAAAAATAAGAGAAACATTTCCTGTAGGTAATAATGTGAAATGTAGGCTGTTGAAAGAATGAATTGAATTTAAAAAATATATTATTTTTTTTTCACAAATATAAATTCTCTGAAATAAGATAAAATATATTTTGATTTTAAGTTTCAGTATTGAAATGTTTCGAATTTTTTCAATATCGGTAGATTTTATTAAATTAAATAATAATGCGTTGTACTTACATACATTTTGCATTCGAATTAATCCGCATGAGTTAAATAAAATTAATCTTACACAATCGTCTTTCAAAAATATTTATACATTTGCAAAGGGCCTAAATCATTAAAATGAAAAACATATAGATCATGAGAACCTTTTCATATTATTTTTGTTTGTTTATTTTTTTTTTAAATATTTTCCATATATATTTACTTTATTAAGCGTTTTGTCATTTTGTGATTATTTAATTACAACGATGACTTTTTTAATTAACCATGAACCGCAATAGACACAACAAATTGAAAATAGAAAATAACAAAAATTTGGAAATACACTTTTTAGTGCTCACTCATGCACAATTATCATTCGGAACGACGGGTCAAAATTCATTTTTGTTTTTCTTTTATTGATGTACAGAATAGATTGTGAATGTTTTATGCTATTCTCGCCCTAAAATTAGTAGGTTTTTTTTTCTCTATATTTTTATCTTCTCTATCATTTAATAATAATAATAACAATAATAACATCTAATCCCAACAAAAATATATTATTTTGTTTTACAAAATTGTTTATTATGTGTCTCTTTTAATTTACGCCTTTGTTTTTTGGGCCTTTTAATCTTTTTCTAATTTTTTTTTTTTTTTTTTTTTAATAACAAATAGAAAATGTGTATTTAAGTGAACTTAAGTATCTACCTTACCCTGCGAGTTGCGCAAACAATTATTTTTACATTAAAAGATAATTATTGTCTTAAATGGGAAAGTCTTTTTTTTTTTTTTGGTTATCAGAAGATTGAATCGAAATGTTATATTTATTAATTCTAATACCCATTTATTTTATTTCTTCGTTGTCGAATGTTGCAGTAACGAAATAGTGAGTGGTTCATTTAAAAAAACAAAATAATAACAAAAAAAGAAATAAAAATCCATAATTATTTTCACGTCGCTATAGACAAGGATTAATTATGTGAACTTTATTGAGGCACATAAACACAAAGTGTTTTATCACATCTGCTATTATCACTAAAATGGTTACGGTAATATTAATATTAAATTTGCGGGTTATTAACAATAAAAATATATATATTTATTTATAGTCAGCTAATCCGACACTGTTTTGATAATTTGTAAATTGAATTATTTTAAAATTCTAAATTTCTATTGAGTTGCTTTCATTTCAGATATAGTTTGTAAATTATTTCTATTGTTTCACCAAAATATAAGTATTGAAAGTTTTGCCACAAAATAATTATTTTTTCTTCTTAATTTCAGTTAACGGTTTGGCTGCGCAACATTTCATAAACATAATTGTATCACCTAAAAAAAAAAACTTCTTTCTCTTAAACTTTTAATATTATGCTAATGTGTACCATTTAAATCATGATGTCTTTGTCACATCGCCAATATTATTTAAATTCAATACGCAAAATAAAGCGCTTCGAAAGAATATATGATAAAATAAACAATACGTTTTACTCTTATTTTTTGTTTATTTTTGAATTGTTGATTGTAATACCGATTTTCAATGAAACCGAATATAAATTGTCTATTGTTTTGTTAACTGATGCTGAATATGGCTGCAACTGTGACTTTGGAAAAATAAATATTCAACGAAACAAACAAACAACTTTTGATTTTGAATTGTCGTGGTGTGAAATATATAAAATATTTTATCACTGAATTCCGAAATGAAATTTCGTTTGAAGCGCTTCTCGAAATTTTTACGTTAGTTTGTTTAGGTTCTCGAAGTGATCAATTTACTAGCATTTAAAATAATTTTTATTGTTTTCAATGATATATTTTTATTTTTATTTTTATATTTTTTTTTTACCCTTTATCGCATGTTATTAGACAGATATAGTAACACTGCGTAGGCAGGCAGTGGATAAGGGTTAAATGTGATCTGAAATTATTTATTTTTTAAATCTTGCTTTTTACCGATCTCATCGTTTCAACTTCTAATATTAATCTATATAATTGATAATAGATGTCCTCAGGTCTTTACGATAAAAATTAAACATTTTTTAATTCGCTTCCATTTGATTAAATTTACTGAATTCTTCGATAATTTGATTTTTTACCAACTATACATATCATAATAAGATGACTTGCACATATTTCTTTTTATAGATAAAACGTTAAACCATCTTTTAAAGCAAAGAAGCAAAAAATAATAAAAACCAAACAATTTAAAAAAAAAGGAAAAAAAAAACATCACCATGCAAAGCATTTTATGTATTATGAAAATCTTTTGTTATGAATAAATTAAATGCGGTTTTCATTCTCATTTATAATAAATGATATTTTACATCATTTTCAAGAAAACGAAAGAAAAAAAAAATAATAATACTAATAATAAAAGTGTTTGTTCCATTTGAACATTTTTATTTAACAATGGCCTCACACCGTCCAAGCCCGGCACCTACATTAACAATAATAACGACACCTAACAAAAATACCTATTCGTTTTATTTTATCCTTTTTCTTTCTACCATTCTCGGTGTGTGAATCTTTTACTGCAAATGATGTCGACAATTTAAACCAAATGAACGAAAAAAAACAACGATAATCATTAATCAAAGTCTCTGGTATGATACTCTTGTAAAAATGCATGTTAAGATTTTAGAAAGGAAAACGGAAAAAAAATGATTATGAAGTTGAATAAGGTCGAACCGCGCGACGTGAATGAAAATTGAATAATAAAAAGGGTTTCATATATATATATATATATATATATTTCTTTTTTTTTCTTTTTGTGTCATTATTAACACCACTTGTTGTATAGCGCGAGTAGTATGAGATTACAAGTATTTTGCATTATTAATAATAATTTATTAATTGATAATTAAATGGTTAAAGGCATAAAAATGATGTCGTTGCAAAAAAGAAGAAGGTTATTAGCATCTTGATGAATCACGCAAAAAATATTTTCAATTATGATTTAGCATTTTAAGGTTGGTTATTTTGTTGTTGTTGTTGCTTTTTTTTTTAATTGTGTACGATGTTGGTTTTTGTTTTTCAATTTCTGTTTTATTGGTGTGTAGTACAAATTTTTAAAAAATATTTAATTTTTATTCTCAATTCTTTCAATAATATCAGTTCAGTGCAGGGATGCGTACCCTTCAAATTTTATGGGGGTTCGGTTCGGGGTAAATATTTTAACGGTTCGGTTCTATGGATTCAGTCATAAAAAAAGGGGTTCGGTTCGGTACGGTTCAGTACGGTTCGGTTTGGGACGCTTCCCTAGTTCGTTGTAACAAGCAAATAAAAAAAAATTAAATCATCAATCCATCCATATAGATATAAAAATTACGCCTATATTTCAAATAAAAACTAAAAAAACAAATAAAGCAATTTCTGTATTCAGTAAAAATCTAAATAGAACATTTTATTCACAAATAATATTTTGTGTGCACACACGGCAAACTATAAACAAAACTTTAAAAAAAAACACACACACACATTGCTCTAAGAAGAGGATGGAAAAAAAGCTGGTGTATCGGTGCAACAGATAAATAACAAGATTTGCATTGAATGCATGAAAGTGTTAAATTATGTCGCATTTTAGTGCCTTAGCATGGAATATGTTTTGCATATAATAAAAATGCATGATGCGATATAGTGAGAATATTTTTTTTTTATATTTCTCTTCTGCTGCGCGCGGATAACGTATGAATTGTATTGTTGTATATTTATGAACCCGACATTTATATGAAGAGCTTCGAAGTTACACAAAAATAAAAGTGACTACATAAAATGAAATAAATGGTGCAGAAAAAGATATTGTTATCCATGTGCGAAAATGTTGCACTCTAATTATTCCTTTAGCACTTCTTGAAATCTTTAAGTTTTAATCCAGTGCAGCAGGGATGCTAGTTTTCATTGAAATGTTCAAATTTTGCAAAGTTCCATTGAAACGTTTCTGGAAACGAAAAGTTGCTTCTTTTTTTTAATGTTAGTTAGATGATATATATATTAGGGTGGCAATTTTTTGTATGGAAAAAAATAAAAATTCGAATTTTCCAGATTACTGTTGATAGAAAAATCAGAATTGGTCTGAAATGTTCGTATGTGAATTTTCAGCCCTGTAGGTGTTTTCATGACCGTGCGCAAAATCGACAAAATTTTGATTTTTTGATTTTGGGAAAAAACGACAGTAATCTGGAAAATTCGAACTTCAAATTTTTTGCCACCCTAATATATATGTATTGCTCGTTTTTAGTCTACATATTCTTCCATTATTCGAAACTGGAAAACTTTCCCTAAGCATCAAATAACATCAAAATGACCCACTGGGCAAGGATTCGGGTTAATAAATAAATTTATTAAATATTTCTTTCATCTAATACCCAGAAATTTGTTAGCGCTTATAGTTTATATGAGTTTATTTATCATAAAAAATTAGTTAGTTTTGTGAACAAGTAAACCTTGCCATTATAATTTTAAAGTTCAATTTAATTTCTCTTAAATCTTATTAATTTTTAAATTACATTTGAACCAATTCTGAAAATGTCGCGGCTTTGACTACACTTCTTAGCGGCTAGAATATTACGGCAAAGAAAAAACCGTTTAATCTGAAATATCTCAGCTCTAATCGTTATTAAGACCCACGATCATGGACGTGTCATGATCTCAGGATTCGCAGATTTCTAAATTTAATTGTTGATCATGTGAAGAATAATATACAAATATGACCTATACTCATTTAATTTTGTGCGCAATTTACATTTTTTCTTCCTTTTCATTCATTGATTATTGTATATGATGTTTTGCTGTTCAAAGTAATTTTTAGTTCACTTTTAACGTTCAAAAAGAAAAAAAAAATCATGAAACTTTTCAAGAAACGAGAGATTTGAAAGATTACCATGTTTTGTTGCGTTTCTGAAACTTGTCAATTAAACGGTTCAGACTCACATCTCTGAGCGAATCTATACAGTTCCTATTATTTAAGAGCATTTTTTTTTTCACTCAATTTTTTTTATTACCATATAAGTGCATTTTTATTGCCAAAAGCTAATAACAATTGAAAATATTTTAATTATTTATAAAATTAAAATAAACCTTCGTCGTTAAAACACTCAAATTTTTCAATCAATAAATCAAATATTTTTCTGATTCAAATAATGTATAGTATTGCTTTGATAAATAAATTTAACAGCTTTTTCTCTCTATTTACTTGCATTGTCGTTTTTTCTTTTTTTATTATTGAAGAAAATACCATGTTTTGCATAAAATGCATGAAAATCAGCACGACGAACTGAACTTTCAAAATAGTAGGTATCTTTATTTATAGTTTGGCTATATAGTATATTCTATGCACAATATTTATGTTACTTTGAATATCGAAAGTATTAAAGCAAACTATAGAGAGTATTATCAAATAAATATTTTATGTTTTGAATTTGGAGATCCCTATGTGTTATGCTCAAATAAGGTAAACAAGTGAAAATAAAAAATCGCAAAGCAGAAAATATTTATGTTTTGCATTTTTTAATTCATTTAGTAAAACAATTGTATTTCCATTCAAAAAAAATACATGAGTTTTTAATTAAATGGTTTTCATACCAAAATTATTTTTCCATCCTTATATAGAGGAGTATGATACATATATAAATATATATTACAATTAGTTATTTATTATAAAAGCATACTTTCAATCGAAATCACAATGACAAGAAAAACAATATAACAACGGGAATATATTTATCTATGCAATTCGTTGTATTTCCATCGCGTTTGCATTAAATCCGTCGACTAATTACTCGATGAATGCGATTGAGGGAATTATAAGCCGAATATGATTTGAATACTTTACGATTGATATAATGAATTTGATGCAAATCCGAATGCACATTCACTCAATATATTGACACGGTTGAGTAAGCTTTAATTTTAATGCTTGAAGGAAAAACTTTTAGAAAGTTTTATTTTTTGTTAATATTGTATATATAGCTATTAACATATACTATCTACCAAACGTTTATATAATAGTAAGCAATATAGAATGATCTATGTAATAAAAGAAGGTGCTATCCACGGCATGGTTATTATTTAAAATGTGTCTCAAGTGACCAAAACTCCCCAAATAATATAAAAAAATAAATATATATATAATATATATATGTGTTGTGTATGCATATATATAAATTTTCTACCCCAAAAGCCAAATAAGAGATCACTAACACACTTTATAATATGTTACAAGTCTATAGTCACCTATATTTTCTATATAAAATGTAGAAAATTTAGATTCGGAAAGGTTTGCTTTTTTCATAAAGCCTATAATGTAGACTAACGCGACTTTCACACATATAGTACATAGAGTTCATTGCTAGATACGTATATATTATTGTGTATATTAATATAACAAAAGTAACAATTTAGGGGTTAGTCGTCGTAACGACGTATAGCATAGGATATAAGTAGGTTATATAAATTGTGGGCATAGCCCGGAAAATTATCAAATATTTTGTATTCTATTCTGTTTGTATATTTGATTTTGTTCTTTTGAATGCTGGGTGTGGTGATGCATCATAGCAGGGATGGAAAACATCATGTATTTTACATATTAAAAACTGACATGAAATTTGTCAAAATTAATTAAAATCATAATTTTATTTGATTGAAGTCAAAATTTTGCCATAATACAAAATGGCACTAAAGAAATATATTAGCATTCAAATTAATGCCAAAAAAAAAACAAAACAGGAAGAAAATAATAAATAATAATGGTAATACTTTCAAAAACTTTAATTTCTTCCGAAATATAATAAAATCATTAAATCAAATAAAAACAAATTATCAGAAATGTTACGCTATTATATATGTTATTTTGAAGTCGTTGTTCAGATTAAATTTAAGATTATCCTTAAAATATATATTGATTATTAAATAATCAAAAATGGAAAATAAACAATTAATTTAAATTGTTCCATTCCATCCCTGATCATAGGGTACCTATTCCTATATTGATATTATAGAAAGTTATGTGTATCGGTGTGATATGAATATCTGATACAAAGAAGTTATATATAATAGTGCAAGAAAAACCATCAACAATAACAACAGTACACTGAGAAAAACAACTTGGATATCCATCGCAATGTACACACACTTTTACTTAGGTAAATACAAAAATACAGTTCAGTTGTGTAATGTGAAACTAATTTAATATATTTTTTTTTCTTCCTTTTCCTTTTTTTTGTCTTTCTCTTTGTTGTGTAAAAAATAAATATTTGAACAATGTTATTGGGGCCACCGCAATCACATGTAATACGTCAGAGGATAACACACCGATGGTGTCCTGTTTCCTATTATTGTTCTCCAGGTTTTATGTAATTACATTATATAATGATAGGTATGTGCCTGCGCGTATATCCAACCTCACACAGTTTTTAGCCACGTATGTATAATAAAATTCTACTCGTAATTATTTTCCAATTATTAAAATTGATGTTATGTTAAGTTTACTATGAAAGAATAAAAGAAATAAAAAACCAGAATGGAGAAAATAATGTATTTGTAAATGGATAATATTGACACTATTTAATAATTCTTATATAAGCGTCAATTATTGGGGCTCGTGGGATTAAAAAATAAATGTGTAATGGGAAAACATTAAACATTCAACAGTGATTTTGTAATAATAGCTCAGATATAGATTTAATATTTGTAATATTTTTGATATCAGTATTATTGTATCGTTAATTATGGATATTAGGCTATAAAATGAAACGTAAATGCCGTTTTATTATTCATTGTACATTTATTATTATATACACGGTCTAGAAAAATTGTACAACCAACAAGGTATAATTATTTTAAATACAGTAAGTCTACAGTACGAATTGGGAAATAGTAGATAGCAATTTCAAGGTAAATATTGTTTAATACGTTTTACCAAACATAATTAAAATTGTAAATTTTACAATTTGCATAAGTTTCATTACATGACATTATCGAAATCTATGAAATGAAAGAATCAAAATTTTATGAAACTTTTAAAATTTATTTTTTAATTTATTGCTTTATAATTCGTTATTAAATATGAACATAAACTAAAAAAAAAAATCGTTAAAAGCGTAAACTGATAGAGATGAAAATTCTGAATTGTAATAAAAATATAAATTTTCAAAGCACGCTCATTCCGCGTTCAACTGTGTCCGTCCACCCAATCCTGAGAAAAAGTAAAATATATATAAATATATATATTATATATTTAGATTTTCTTTTTTTTTCAGAGTTCGCTGGACGGATTTTAATGATTGACCCATTATTGTAATATTTTTTTTATTTTACGACCCGACCATACGAAAGAGTCCAAGACCAAAACTCTACTTATATTTTAAAATCCCTCAACTCAGTCCTCAGAAAAATTGACATGAACATGAGTATTTTTATTTCATATATACATTTTTTTTAAACACTTAATTAATAAGAAAAACGAGTAAAATGAGAATTAATTGAAATATAAAATAATGCTAGGGATTGTTATTTTTCCTTGCTTATGAAATACTTAGTACTCGCAAAAATGAAGTTCTGTACCAATCTAATTGGCAGCTTGTTTTTTTTTGTTGTTTTTTTTTAATGTTAATTAATAAATATATAAAATTGTGCGTTAAATTGGTTTAATATTAAAGGTTTATTAATCCTTTCAAGATAGGGTTTTACAAATAAAATTATATATAAATTAAGAACTTTTAAAATTTGATTTCTTGATAAATTGGATAAATGCTACCTACATACGTAGATCGAAGTAAAGGAAAAAAGAATAATGTAGAAATTTTCTGAAATTATTCAGTAAATATTAACTAACTTAAGCAATAAAAAAATAAATATGTATATAGAAAATATGTGAAAAATAAAGAATATTACGTTATTACGTACGTTTTACAATACTACACAAAAAAAAGAAAAATATTACAGAAAAATATTATGTCAGGAGACTTTCCCAAACAGTTATATTTGCTTGATGTCATAATTCGTTTAATTATTTGATTTTATAATGAAATAAGTTAAAAATTAGTTAATTTTAAATTAGTATAAATTTGAATTTAAAATAATAATAAAAATAACCTAATAAAATTAAATTAAATTGGTTATATAAGAAAGCCATAGACAATTATTCCCTCATATATATAAAATTCTAGGGGTTTTAGGGGTCAAAGGTCATAGTTTGGTATTTTTTCAAATCTTTTTTTTTTAATATCTCGTAAAAATTGTTCAATTTCAATCAGTTCTTAACAAAAGCGACTCACTTGATTTTTATATATTTTAAAACCTTTTAATCCAAGTATGAGGAATATCGTTGGATGAATAGAACCTCCACCAGAACTAGTTTTATTTTAAGTTATTTTGTATTGCTGGCTTTTTTCTTATTCATCAATAAATTGTTGTATTGCTTGAATAAAAGCCAAAGATTCCAATTAGAATGTTTTTATTATTATGCCAACGT
>JAABKK020009006.1:0-24047 GCA_011634745.2 Catotricha subobsoleta
CGCGGTGGCTAAAATTTAAAAAATTCGGACCTTAACATTAAAAATAGTCGTTTTAGGTCCAGTTACATCTAAAAATGTTTTTGGAGCTAGAAAATTTTAACCTTTTGGGAAACGAACCACCCTAATGTATATGTTGAAGAAGATAAATTTACATCATATCCTTCAAAAACGATTACTTATTATTCACTATGTATGTGTTACATTTATGGCTCTATCTAGTAGAGCTGTTATCCGGATATCCGTATTCAAAATATAGATAGTATCTAGTTCTAACTCTAACAGTTTTTTTCTTCTACATTTTTTTAAATAATTTTTATTTTATTTTAAATATTCTAAATTAATATTATTATTATTTAATTGTTTGAAAATTTAAATTTATATTCAAAAGTAAAATACATGGAATAAATTTTACTCATTTGCTATGTTAGGTTTATTGTACAAAAAAAAGAAGTTGTATTTGTAATAATTAAACGAGAACATCAAGAACCCAAACCACATTGATATTGCGTTAATAATGAAAATAATATGCTTTATAATATTAGTCAGCATAAATATAATAAAAATACTCAAAATATTTTTCTATAGCTAACTAATCTTATCTGATCTTAAATAAATTATTAATTTAATAATATAAAATGCCGAACGATAAGATAAATATGAAATAACCTAATTCGCAATTACAAAAGTGTTTTATATTAAAACCTATTCAAATTGTTTTCAGAATTAAATTTGTTCGGAGAACTTTTTTTAATCGATTTTAATAAGTATTACATATATACCTAGCTATACATTACATAGTATATTTTTTGTAATCGTATCCGTTAATGGGCTGGTCTAATAAATTTCTTATTCTTTGTTTGGTAGCTGTATGCAATGCAGGGTACACCATTGTTCAGCGGTAGCATTCATTTAATTTTAAAACACATTTAAATAAGAATATAGTAAATTATTTTTAATTTATTTATTTGCCTATGTTGTAGGTAAACATATGTAGTTAAGTGTTGTCAAAATGTAGTTTTTTTTTGTTGATAAAATTGTTTATTTTAAATTATAACGAATAAATGAAAACAAATATTTCCTTCAAACAAATTTCACCGAACAAAAAACACCAGTTTTCACGATTTTACGATCATCAGTGTAGTTTGGAGCTGAATCTACATAAATGACTTCATTTCTAAATAAAATTGAAGTCAAATTATAATGTGCTTACGAATTAAATTGTCAATTACACTATCGAAATGTAATAGGCAAAAATTTTTAAGAAATTTTGCTTGCAAGTTATTGATTTTTTAATAGAAATTAACGTTAACGTTAATGGTTTACGTCGCCTGGGCGTAGCGGAGGTGATCTCCAGAAATCTCTGTATTTTATAATGCATAGTATTTAAATATATTTAAATGTTCCATTAAGTTTATTATTATTAATTAATTAGTACATAATAAAATTATTTATACAAAATAAATTGAAAATGATACACGACTTATAAAAACATAAATAAATTGAAATAAAAATATTTTTGCATTAGAAATGTTTTTTTAAAAAAAAAAGAAAAAAAAAATATAATCATAAAATGAAAATAGCATTTTAAGCTTACCTTCGGGGGTATAATAAGATACGTTTCCACTTTATGATCTGCCAAGTATGCTTCACGCGATGCACCACCTCCTGGTTCCACCTCAAATTTATCACCAAGATATTCCAGGGTAGCTTTTGTGATATGCACACGACTGTTAATATTATACGCAGGCAAATATCCATATCATCATCATCAAACATAATATGTGTTGAATAAGGAACATACGAAAAATAGAAAAAAACATAATAAGAAAGCAGCATTAAGGAAGATTTTACGTGAATGAAATGTGAAAACCGATGTGAAAATTCCAATGAAATTACATTTTATTATAAAACTTGAATACATCTCTAGACTTTAACTGTGTTGTATATAAAAAGAGCAAATTATAAGAATTCATGGATGGCTGAAACCAACACCTTTTGATATATATAAACACACACACACACACAAACACATATATATATTATACATACTTTAAACTAAAGCCATCAACAGAACTAAATAAATATTTTTTTTGTAAATAAAATATATTGCTAATGCAAACATGATAAAAATTTATAATAAATTTACGTATTTAAACTTGAATGGAATTTAAAAATATGAAAGAAAAAAAAACAAAATATACATATTTCACAATAAACCTACCCAGCAACACCACCACTTTCCATATGATTAGCCAATGTAACGTCATCACTCCACACATCAAATTGCCATTTTCGTAGTCCAAGTACACCACAAAGTACATTTCCAGTATGAATACCGATTCGCATATCTACATTGAAGCCAGTCGCTTCACGTACAAATCTATTTTTATTTTCAAACACAAAAATAAGAAAAAACAAAAAAAGAATAAAGTAAATGAAATATGTTTCTCAACATATAAGTAAATAAAATAATAAACTTGATTTAAAGCTTTCAAGCATACACAATAACTTTGTGGTATTCAGAGTAGATAGATGAATAGAATGTACTAAAATCCATAAGCGCTTGCGATTTATGTATGATTGTTGTTACGTTAGTATGTTTAGAGAAATTCAGGTGTTTTACTTCAATAAACCAACTTCAAGAAATGAAAAAGTTTCTGTTTAGATTTGAGATTTAACTTTAGTTTTTTTTCTCGTCTTCTTGTCTTAAAATGAACACATACGTGCACTCAAACCAATGTTGAAAAGTACTTTTAAACACATATTTAATGCAATATTTTGGTTTTGTATAAATGCTTAGCTTAATATCAACTTGTCTGTGTATTTGAATGGAAAAATGTCTGAAAAACTTTTAATATATAATCGTATACGAATTATGTATACATAATAATTCCTTCATATTTTGTATGCTTATGTATTTTTCGAAATAGACAGAAAAAAAAATATTAAAGTTTTCGATTGTTTATACTTTTTCATAACAAAACAAATAAGACAGAGAAAAAAAGAACGTGGACTTAAAAAATATCGCATTAATGAACTTTGTTTAAAGCATTTTAAAAAGTTTCATCAAAACTTACTTCAGCATCTAGTTCAATAATGTTCAATAATATTCAAAAATCTTATTTTCAGTATTCCTGAATTATAAGGGGAATTTTGTACGCAGATAATATTTTAGAAAATGATTAAGATAAATTTCATATTTAAAAAGTTATTGATATAATATTCAATCGTTTTAAAAAAAAAAAAAATTATAAGATCTTTATTAATTTGAAATTTCAAGTACTCTGGGAAAATTGACAATAGCTTATCATAATTTTTTTTTCTTTAGCTCAAATAAGTCTTGCCCCAATTTTGTTTCATATCTTCTATCATGATTGTTTTTTAGGTTTATCCTCGAAGCGACATTAAAAAAAAAAGTAATATAATATAATAAATATAATTTATTTTCAAAATCTTTTATGCTTAGGTCCTTTCTCAATTGATAATTTTTGACTAAATTCATTGCAAAATTAAAGTTAACATTATATTAGACCTAGCTAAACTAAGAATACGATAATCACAAGCTAAATAATAAGTTTAGCCGCGTCTAAATTAAAATTAACTTCTATTTATCAAGAAATCTAGCTAAAAATTATGAATTGAGAAACAGCCTTACACATTAATCAAGAAACCTAATACAATTAAAAACAGCTATGGTAAAAGATATTTGAGAAACAATTGGGTGCTTTCTAGTTCCCATTAATGGTGATTATAAGTTTGAATTTAAACCATTTTATATAAAAAAATAGTTGGGCAGTTTTTATTTTATTTATTGGTTTTATGATTATTTAGACATGTTATTCATATGAAATAAATCATAAGCATTGCAGATAAATAATTAATATGATTCGACACAATACATTATTAGCTAATTGTTAAATAATTGTATTGTTATAACAGTTCATTTCGTAAAATACACACAAAATAATAATTGAAATCCAAAAATGCAGATAATTATTAATATGAATAATTTGTTGGTGGTTTAATTTGAAAATTATGTGGTAAAAATATTAACACGAAATTTATCATAAATAATGTACAATAAAGAAGATAACTCTGGCACATTTTTGGCATATAAATTAAACATATTTCATGAAAACATCTATCGTCTCACAATTATACTTACCGAATAGCCTCAATCATTTGCAGTCCCATATTAACACAATTTGCAGCATGTTGTGGACGTGATATCGGTAAACCCGATACACAATAGTAACAATCTCCTAGAATTTTAATTCGTAAACATTGATTTTCCTGATTAATGGTGCATTTTATAGATGATAACAACAACAGAAGCATAAGAGAAAAAAATAAGAAGAACAGAACATATTGCAATCATAAGTTCGTTGTAATTTAAAAAAAAAGAAAAACGATAGATATTAATATACCTGGGCAATTTGGTCAAAACGTCCAAATAGTTCGTTAAGTGTTTTTACCAAATCACTAGCTGTTAATTGTTCTGACAGTGGCGTGAAATTAACAATATCCGCATATAAAATGGAAACATTATTGTGCCTTTGAACGTGCATTTCATGAAAACGAGTTTGTTGGCCACCAGCACGTTGACATGCATCGGCCATTTTCAGCATTATACTACGTTTTACCTATATTGTATACAACAAGTGTCTCTTTTAATAACAATTTTTTTTTTTTTAATTTTGCCATTTGCGTAACTATGAAAACTTTTTGGTAAATATTCTATCGTAACAGTTTTTGTTCTCTTTGTTCTTTTTACTATACGTAAAATTACAATTTAATTTTAAATGTTTAAAATGAATATTGAGCAGCACTATACATAAACAAAACATTAAATTGTAATAAAATTAAAGTTTTTTTTATAAGTTTAATCTTTTTATATCCCACTGTTTTGAACTCTTGAAATGAATTTGAAGATCCAATTAAATAAGTTCGTTTAATGTTCAAGTGTTTTCTCCAACACAATTTTTTTTTTGTTTTCTTATAATTTGTGCAAAGTAAAAAAAATCTCAATATATAATAAAACCATTTTCTTCTTAACTTTTTATTTTTATAAACGGCTAGACTTTATCGAACATATTTCTTTAAATGGATAAAAAGTGAGAAATTAAATAAATATAATGTCTCAATTGCGACTGATAGATGAGAAAAAAAGTAAAAGATTTTTTTATGGAATTGAACCATGCTATAAATATTTTCTTTGTCAACATACTCTCTTTATTTTTTTTTTTTATTACATTTCAATCCCAAATCAGAACCAATACACAAGTACAGTCTTTAAACAAAAAAAAAAAAAAAAAAATTTATTGTTTTACCTCAGCTGCAATGTAAGCTGGAATTACACTCAATAGTAATTGTTCTTGTTGTTCTCGTTCACATTCCAATTTAACTCTTTGTTGAATACCCGTACGAGTTCCATCCACTGTAACTTTATGTGCTGCATCTGACATAATACGATAATATAAACCGGATACACTGGCTGTTGCTAAAAACAGTACCTCAGCTATTAGCTATGAAAATATCAGAAATTATTTATTCATAATGAAAACATTTGAGAGTGAAAACAATTGAAAACTTACTGTTTCAAAAAATAATGTTGGAAAACTATGAATATTTGAAGCAATACGATATCCAAAGTGTATTATTGATAGTATAGCAGCCAATACAACGGACACTGGCCATGATATTGGTAACATAGTATGCACTCCCTGTAAATATATTTTTATTATAATGGCATGTTGTGTTGATCCATAATAGATAATAATGAAAGCATATTAAGGTAGATACAATTTAATTTAAATTTGTAATGTCGCCTATTAAATTAATGTGACTTTTAAATGTCTATGTAATTTTGCTATCTAATAATTTTTTATATAAAAAAAATGTCGATGCAATACAAAGAGCAATTATTTTGTAATGAGAAGAATTTGTTCGGTTCTTATCTAAAGCTTAGATGAATACAATCGTCATTATAAATCATCTGATACTATAAATAAAACCATACCATTAAAAAAAAAATCTATAAAAATAAAGTGATTGGTGCAAGAGTATGCCATTTTGGTTCATAAAATAAGCTCTATATATCAATTGGCCCCACCTGAAAATTATTCCGCGTGGGGTTCATAAAGTAGAAAAATGTTTTTCGATTACACGTCATTAACCGTAGATTAAACCGTTCGAAATTGTTTGCAATATTTTTAAAAAAATGCCAAATACATAAATTTCAAATAAAAAGTTTAAAAACGTTGCTAGCATATTTAAAAAAGAATAAAAAAAAGAAAAAAGAGAATTTAATACCATACTTATTGTTAACAATAAACATAAAGAAATGAATAGAATGGATATGAAAAACACTATTTTCGTTTTTATTTTTTCTTTCTTGAAAAAAAAATAAAATAAAAAGTACTGACAAGTATTTATAAACATAATAAAGGTACAATGTTTTTGTGTTGTATCGTGTAAAACTGTAAATAGATGGGTAGGCCCTCCGTTAATGTTTTTTTTATATATATATAACAAACTCGGTTTAATACCCACAGGGCTTTTAAATAAATGAACTTTTCCAAAAGATTAAACAATGAACCAACCTTTAACCCCTAAAGGATTTAATATGTGTATTAAGAAAATTCTTAATGAAATTTTCTTAAAATATGTCAGTAATATCAAGTATGGGTTACTTTATAATAATCCATGGTATAAACACATTAAAAAAAAAATATTGTAAGCAAGTAATTTTGTCACTTAATATCTCGATTGTATCAATTTAAATTTGAACAAAGTGAAATATTATCTACTCGATAAAATTATTATTGATTATCACTTACCAAAATTAGTGCAAATAGTGGTAATGGAGCCAGAGTTTCACCAACAATAGCGGCCACTGTTCCTAATGAACCAGTTATCAGAGCAGCAAATCCTAATGCAGTCAATGGTGATGACATTACAACAGGAAATTGAAGAGCTATTATAACACCGCATATTACAATAATAGCAAATAGCATAAGCAGAAAATCACCAAGTGACTGAAAAAAAAAAAAAATTATTGTAAATTAAAAATTAAATTGAATTGTTTTTATTTTTAATAACTTTTATCATAAATTAAACAATTTTATTGCATGTGTGATTTTAACGTTTAACCATAGTTAATATCCTCCAATTAGTAGAAAATATCATAGCTCAACTTCTTTTCCTATTAATTTTGAAGAACTTTTAGAAAAAATAAAACATTTACAACAAGAAACTAGCTATTAAACCGACCACATAGATTATAACCACATCTAACTACTATTATATGTATATTATATAATGTTTAAAGAGAAAATAATGGGGTTTCTTGATTTACGATAAAACATCGTAACTATAAATATTCGTTTACAGTTTTTAGTTTATTACGCATTAAATCATTCTAGAAAGCTCACAAACAAAGTAGAAAAACATTAATGATAATATATTGTTCAAATTGTGTTTCATTATTATGCATAAAAATAAAATGCAAACACTTGTTGATTTCACATTTTGATTACGTAAATAATGTTAATATTCTTTATGTAAATAAAATAAAAATATTGGCGTAAGTTATATTTAAAGAGTTCCGATGAATTGCAATAACATGGACTACAATAAACTTGCATAATTTAATCAAGATTTAACTTTAATTGAAATATATAAACAAGTGCTTTATGTACATTAATTATTATTTAACGCAATTATTTCTTAGAAAACAGGAGATTTTTTCTAAATATTTAACAAGCTGGATGTATTATAAAAATCTTGATGTTTACTTTTTTCTTAATTGGTTCTTTCAAATGTAACCTAGGTTACAGTTAGTCACTACTAAGCTCCTTAAATAACTTAACGATTTTCCATGATTTTACGAATAAAGTGAAATTAGAATAAATAAAAAAGCAGAGAAATTAAAACTTTTTACGTCTCATGTGCGCTTGAAAATAACACTGAAGACTGGACAAATCTTGCATTCCACAAAACGTTATAGAACAATTTTTATCTTTTTTTTATATAAAAGGGTTAACTTTATTAAAAAAAAGAAAAAAAGAAAAGATAAGTATGATAATAAAGAATCTTAGAAGAACCATAAATATTCTTTACTCCACTGACATTGTATCTGACAGCCAACAACAATAATAAATTCAACAACACGATTTATAAATTCAGATATAACTACGTAAGTATGTAAAGTGATTATTTTGTTAAAATTTATAAGCTTAAAACATTTTCATTTCAAAAAAAAAAAAAAAACAATATAAAGAAGAAAATAATATTATTCAAATTAATTTTTGATGTCTTTATCAATTATTAAAAAAGAAAAAAAAATCTTTTATATGCATATTATACTGATTAAATAAAATATTTTAAATACATACTTGTAAACAGAATACAATTGAAATAATGCATGCGACAAATGCTGTTGTTAAACCAGATACAAATAGGGATTTTCGCAATCGTTGCCGGTATCTTGTATATAGGTCATCGAGTTGAGAATTTTCACCTGTAATGAAAGAAATATAAACGTATATTATAAATTTTGTTGATGCTGAATCGTGAGAGCGTTATAAATAGATTATTTTATGTTTATTTAACTATACTTTTAGTAAATACGATTTAAATTTAAATTTGTAGACAGATATTCTACCTTCTGCTATATATATATATTATATATATCATAAATGTTAACTAGCTGGTAAATATTTGTCGTACACGACATTTATCATAAATTTACAAAATTTAGATTCAATTTTTTTTATATATAATGTAAAACTACACCAACAATTAACCAAACTACACGTTGTATCTATTTTGTATCATACTTACAAATATCTATCTCTACGTTTCTGTATAATTGTATAAGACATATTTTTCGTATATGAATTATTTATGACAGTACAAGGATTTTTCTTCGTACCACCGCTATTTTCCATTTTAAAATTTGAAAATGAAATTGCTGGCTTTGATGCATTTTCTAAATAATGAAATATTAAACACTACAAATTGCTATGTAAATAACAAACAATATTCATGTATGTTAATAGCGACGATAAAAATGTTGAAACTTTCATGAAAATGATATATACATATATTTAAAAAAAAAAACTTCATTTACTGCATTTCGAATACCTAATGTTTAATAATAATATTTGAAAACAAATGTTTAATAATAGGTTTAATTTTGTTCATAAATTACGTAACGTAATGAAATTGATTTTAAATTGAATTATAATTTCATTGAATGCAAGAAGAGTAAAACGACTAACAACAAAAACTAATTCCTTTGATTTAATATTTTAAAATACGATAAACATTTTATGAGGGTTGAATGAAAACACAATGACATTATAATTTGTCGTCAGGAACATAAACATTTTGTACATAATAATTAAGTAGTTTACAATAAGTTTTAAAATGTTTATCATCTCATTGTTAAATATTTATCACCCCAGTTAAATTTTAGGCCCGAACAAACGACCAATCTTATTGTATTTTAATATTTAAAATTACACCAAATTTCTTGACAATTTAAAAGTGATTGAAAGATGAAATCATGAAAAGGGTAATTGAAATGATAAAATGTCTGAAATTTTATAATTTGTAATTATAAATTTTTGTTTCTACATCATCTTTCCTTTTGTATCAAAATGAGTCGTACAAGTACTCAAATATTAATGTTTTTAATCCATTTGTTGTTCTTTTGTCACATTTATTCGAGGGGTTAATAATACACCTATCTGAGTAATGCAGATCTTGTCCGATAAAATAAAAATAATACACGTAATATACGCAATAATAAATGGTGTAATACGCGCCGGTGTGCTTGAGTAATATACGCTATTATTAACCCCTCGCATTTATTGAAAGTTAAAAATACATTTTATATTCTTTCAATATCCGTGAACCTCAACATACTCAGCATACATGATATGGGCAAAGGCAAGCACTTTTATTTAAAACCATCAAACTGGTTTATTTGTATTCTATAACTCCGGATATCCAAATCAATATAAACTGAATTTAGAAAATCCAGTTTTAATTATATATAAAATTTGCACGTCTAAGCAATTTTTATAGCTTTTCTTTTCAATAATATCATCATATACATTTTCAACCACCTATATTTTTGTTACGTTTATCAACCCCTTTTAGGAAGACGTTTAAGCAAGGCAATATATGAAAATGTCTGATTGAAACAAAATCGTTATTTCTCTCTGTGTATCATTCTTTATAAGTTTTACAATATCCTAATCATATCCTCATATTATATTATATTACTTACTATAAATATTGGTAACTAAGTAAAGCTTTTGTCTTGTGTAAGTATGACTAAAGATAGGATACATTACTAACTCTAATATGTTTAACAGATCTTGTATAAAAGATATAAGGCACTACGTACGTATGTGCACTGTATCTGATAAGGTCTTGAAATTTATGTGGGTTCACTTTTATTAACATTGAAATTTATTATTTGATTCTCTTATGGATTTTAATATTATGTATATTATTATTGCAACTACAACTAAAATAGTTACACTACTGAAAAACCATACCAAACCATACTAACAAAAACAGTGTAAAACCATAAAAACCATACTAAAAATGATTATGCTTTCTTGTTTTAGTATGGTTTGGGTATGGATTGGGTATGGATTGGGTATGGATTGGGTATGGATTGGGTATGGATTGAGTATGGCTTCTGATTTCATGGAAAACCATATTGAATCCATACTAAATCCATATTAAAACCACGCCTAATCCAATACTAAAATAAGTATAATTCTAGTATAGATTGACACTATTTTTGCTAGTATAGTTTTGGTATGTTTTTCGAAAAAAAATTCAGAAGGGTAGACAATGTATCGAGGAAATATTAACTTAATGTACACTGATAGTGTATGTGGTGTACTATGTGTTGTGTATGAATGCGAATTTATTTTATTTAAAACTGGTTACAAAAAAAAATTGACAAATGCAAACAATTGTGAAGCCGTCAAAGATTCTTCCGAGGCGTAATACTAAAAAAAGGTAAATAAAATACTTAAATTTAGAGAATTTAACGTAACATACAAATAAAACATTTAACTCGCATTTAAATCCAAAGAGATACATTTTTTTTTATTGAGCCAGACTTTTTTACTGGTGCGGTATTATCTCGAAATATATAAAAATAAAATAAAATTTAAAAAATTAACTCATTTTTATTATTTTTTTATTTGTGTATTGTGCGAGACTTGAGGCTGGTGTCTTTGTCGCCTTATCCTTTAGCCCAGCACTGGGTGATATGTAAATATATTTTAAACCGCCTGTGATAAACTTTATATAAAAGTGATCTTTTTGAAGACTTTTTATTTATCCTAAATGTATTTGTAGAGGTGACCCTCTGTTGTTATATGTAAAATCATTATTAATCACAGTAAAACTGTACTCGATTCGAATGATCCATACTAATAGAAATAGTCCATATAATAATAAAAATTGGCAAAACAACTAAAAAAAATTAGCATTCATGTCTGTTTTATGTGATTTTTTACATTTAAAAATCTACTATATGATAAATTGAATTTAGCATAAATAGTCGATTAATTTAAATACGTAACAAAATCATTGCAGAGATAAAAGCTCCAAATACTTTAATGGATAATTTTTTTTTTGATATTTCAAAATCAACGGTCTTGTTGAAATTTTATAGAAAGATTCAAAGATTTATCTTTACTAATCAATATACGTTTTATAGATATTTACTATAAATGAATCCTTCAAAAGCAATATTTACCTTTTGACAATGGAAATTGATTGAAAATTCAATTTAAAATATTAAATTAAAATGGTTTCAAAGTTTTGTCATGAGTGACAATGATTTATTCTTAACTCAAAATTAAGGCATATAGCATCTAACAAGGAATGAGAACAAGAATTATTTTGAAAGGCATATAGTCATAATTATTGTCAAATGAAGTAGGTAAATATTTATGCTTTTGCCTCCATTGCTGATTAAGCACAAGTAAGCATGCATATAGTCAAACTGTATAGATATTACAGAAATTATCGATTCTATTTTACACACAGTATTTTAACATACCATATACACTAACCAACATTTTCTATCATATCTAGCTTAGCCCTACCTTAATATAAAATTTATGTAAATATATTTATATCACAAACAACACGAAACAGTATTAAACTCTATAGAAAATCTTATACATAAAAGAGTTTATCAACAAAGCACCGTCAACATAGTAATATACATTTACATCTAGATGCTTTACTTACTTAATAAAAATACATAAAATAACCGAAAAAAAAATAAGAAAAAGGTACATGAATTACGATTATTCTATATTGAGAACTGAGAATTGAGAATTGAGATTGTATAATAATATGTTTTACCTTTCTTCTTTTTTTTTTTTATCAACTGTAGTATAAAAAATACCATATAAGCTCTGACAGTTTTATAAACTTTGAACTTCAAAAGTTTTTTATTTTCTTTCTTTCTTTCTTTCTTTCATTTTCTTTTTTTTTTTTCATTATATATATATATATGCCTTACTTGGCTCGCAATTTGTATAAAATAATATGTTTATATTGGCATGTTTCACAATTTCTGATAATACATTAAACCTATATCTAGTTCGGGTGGCATCAATAAAGTTTCTACTGTTTCATATTCAATGGTTTTGATTCAAATATAAATAATATTTATTATGTATTATCTTAATCTTTGGTATCAAGAAAAGGAATAAAAATAAAATAATCGAAAGAATAATTTAAGATAAAATATAGTTTGTTGTATCATTGACACTTTTGCTTCTTAAAAAATAAAAAAAAAAAAAAACAATTTTCAGTTATTGTAGTCAAAGTTGTTTAAACATAAACACATTATATGTCCCTACGATGAATTATAGCTCTAAAAGACTTTGTTTGCGAAAATGTTACCAAAATTTAAATTATTATTTTTATTCAATTAATTAAATCACAAAATTGATTTTTTTTTTTTATATATAAACAAACAATCTAATTTCAATTATTTCTCATCATCATTTTCCTTTAAATTTTAATAAACTTACACCTCGACCAGAAATTAGGTGCAAAACGATATTAGTCGAAGTAGCGCAAGTGTTTTTATTTACAACAACAACATACATGAAATTTACTTCGGCTGTTTGCACTTAATTTATGGTCGAGGTGTATATTGAAAGCGTTGTTGTTGTCTATGTCTATAAAACTTATGTAAAAATGAAAATTGAAAATTTAATTTTAAATATAAGTGGATTCTATCCAATACGTAATTTATTATTTTAATTTCGTTCTTATTGTTGTGTTTATTTAGATGATAATAAATATCACAGCATTACATTATTACTTACATCCATAATTCTTTGTAAACTGTCAAGTGATACTTTCAAAGTATTTTCATTTATAATTTAATAGAAATAATAGAATAAAAGCAGTATATGAAAATAACCAACTTTTTTTCTCAATTGATGATCGAGTTGATAAGAAGATAGAAAATTAAATTGACAATCATTTGGTTTATATATATGACAGGGGACTCCGTTAATTTGTTGTGACCAAACCATCAGACTGTAATAAAGTCTGGTTTATAGAGCACCGACGGTGCCAACGTTTATTCGTTGGGTTCTTATTTAATTATCATAGATTTCAGTGCCAAAAAGGTCTGAATCTTATTTTAATTCTTTGAGACTTGGTTCTAAAGACAAAAATAACTGTTTTCGGATTATGATTAGGTTGAATATCTGACTTAAACTTATTTCGTTTGAAATTGTTTCCTGTAATTGATCGCCTATTAGTTATTTATTAATTAATAATTTATTTATGTTCTGCAATAAAACTTAAACCTGTAATAATATTAATCAAGAAAAAATAACTAATTAATAATATTTTCATACCATATAGAGGCATGAAACGTAAGAAATTAATACCCTACTAAGGATTCCAAGGTATATATTCAAACCTTTATATACCAAAATTATACCTTATTATGGTATTAACGATTCCCTTATAATCCCTTGCAGGTTATTAATTTTTTACGTTTTATACCTCTATATGGTATGAAAATACTGGTTAGATATTATTTTTTCACAAAGGCTGTTAACTGTTAAAGAACCGCAGAAGCCATGTTCTAATTCACCGGAAAATATCATTGTTGTCTTATAGTAGTTGACTATTTTTTTTAGAATTAAGCTATTAAACATTGTTCATACTATGTTGTTAAAATAAACACTTATAATAATAATTAAATATACCGTAAAGTTTTCTTATAATTTAATCATTAAAGTTTGCTTCGGTTTTATTTTTATAAAGATAAAACAAATCTTATAATTAAATGAAAGACAAAATAATTCTCATTTTAATGGATATATTTACCTATCAATCTTTCAAATAATTTATATTTGGAAAGTTTTACGGTCTGGTCTCAACAATATCGTTCACAAATTTGTCTATCGCATCATCGTCTTTTATTATTAGTATTATAATAATTATTATTTAAGTCACGTTATTCCCTTTCTTTTTTATTATACTTGTCGATCACAAATATATAATATTACATCCTAAATAAAAAGTGGTGACAAACATAAAAGAAGAAAGAAAGAAGCAATAGCTGGTTTCAGATATACGCTCGGATGAATACTTAATATTGAATATAAATATGTATAAATAATAGTAAAATATCAGTTTCTGAACAATTCTAGAATCTTTTTCTTTACAAAGAAAGTTGAGCTTTCATCATAAAAATGCGACTATAATATTTAATAAGAGAGATATATTATTTAAGTAAGTTTTATGGGCGTTGTTTTTTCTTTTTTTGCAACATAAATTAGCTTAATATTGACCATAAATTGCTTATTTAAAACTAAGCGCAATGAATTAAAAAGTATTAAAGTGTACTCCATTGTAAAATCAGTTGTGTACGTACGAGTATGTCAACCAGTTTTAACTAAATCTGAAATAATAAATGTCGGTTAAATTGAATTCAAGTTAATTTGATATAAAAGTTTTAATAGGAAATTATATTACGTATAGTGGGATAGAAATTACTGAACACGATACCTTCAATCTACATAATATAGTGCATGAAGTTTGTAAATGATTTGAATAAACTTTAATTTTAACATAATTTTTAAGATAAGGTAGGTGATCTAGAAAGGTGTACATCAGATTTAATGTCATGCACACATTTATATACCGTGTTGACAACAAAATTAATGTTATTTTCATAGGACAGTATTAGCACGACATAATGGGTAGCTGTTTCTCTCTAATATCTACCTAAAGTAATTTGTGTTACAACATTTACATCATGTATCCAGCAGACACAAAAGCATTCAAGGCAGATGTTGCCCATTTTTTTTTTTTCACTTTTTTTCTTTTAGCTTTTAATGGTTATATAATTTTAGATAGTGCTTACAAATATAGGCTACTTTATGATGCTCATGCAACATCAGGTTGACGTCAACATTTTTAAAGAAAATAGAGTTATAAATTTCAATGTTTTAAAAGTTTGCGTAATTTGTAAGATGGTTCAGAAGTAATTGATACTGAAGCAAAATATTAGATGAATTTCATTTTACATTGAGCAGTTTAAGAAATTGCCTACAAGAGAGTGATTTATACTAATCATTATATAGCTTTTAAATTAGCATTAGTTGAAACTGGTCCGAAATATATTTAACAATTCTACATTTTATGCGCACAATTAGACATGTATACCAAAATGTGTAATATATTTTTTCAAATCATTTTTTATTTGCGAAAAAATAACAGATGTACTTACTGATTTATAAATAATTTTGATTTGATTTCGACATTCGACAGCGCATAAATTACAAATTACGCTTGCAGAATAACATTTCGAATAGACTTATAGATAATTAGTTAATTCTAAGTTTAATTAAAGTGGATTTATAAAAAATAAATTTTTCGCAAAACGAAATGTTCGTTAAATACAAGAATAGTACATTATTATACCATCGTAACGATTGGCAAATAATATACCTACATAACAAAAATATAAACATAAATATTTCACAATAATATTCGTGTATAAGTATACCATCCATCATCCTTCATCGCACTGACTATATTACCAAAGATATTAGACTAATTTTGTTTATTTATACATTTTGAACATAAGATGGGGTAAGCCTCTTATTAAGTTGCAGGACTATACGTGACTTATTCCAAGTTAAGTATAAGATGGTTAGGGTATTACACCTACAATTTCAAAAAAAAAAAAACTGAATGTTATAACCAAACATAATATAACGAAGTTAGACGATGACTAAAACATCATACATTTAATATAATAATATATATCTGGTAGTGTCTATAACAACATAATAATATAATATATTGTAGATAAGAATGGAAGGAAGATGAGAATGTTAAATATATTGTTTTTTGAAATTGTAAGTTTTGTTCAAGCTTATCATCGTTCATCGTAAACATGTTGAAATACATCGCTAGTAGAGAATGAAAATTATGGTCTATAAGACTATAAGGCATAATTTTACATATGTATATGCGTTATATGTGCTATGTAATGTTGATGGCTCGGGTACGTGGCAATGAGACAGTTAATTGAGATATATAAATTAAAATAGTAAAGTATAGATTGTGTAAAGTGTATATTATTAGGGATCAGCTTATGGCATGTCATGTATAAAAGGGATACAACATTGTTGTATGGTTTGTTTAGCTTAGCAGCGTACAAGATTGCAAATTAGGTTATGTGAGAATATATATAATAAGTGATCTTCAGTAATAAATTGATGATGAAACTACAATATTCATGTTACATCTAGTTTCGCACAATATTTATGATGCGTTAGTTTTCTGTAGTAATTTAATTTTTAATTTTATTAATTTGAGATTTTAAATCTATCTTTTGGGTCAATTTTGTGAAATGTTCCAGCAAATTTTAATTAGTTTCATATAGTTTCGATTACATTAGTTTATAGTGAATGTATGTATTATAGCTGCTGTTGGAAATCGGCACAGATAATGTTCTTTCTACCAAATCATTAAATATTTAGCATTCACGCAAATTGCTTATGGTGTTAAGCCTTACGAATAGTTTCATGTGATTTGATATAGAACCGACGTATTCAAATTCATTAGATTATCAAGTTTTTTTGAGTAACCCGCCAGAATCTCATTGTCAACACTGCTTATTTAAATAATGAGATTCTGGATTTAATCAGACTTTTTTTTAAAAAAAGATAATTTTTTGATTGCTATTTATAATGCTGTGATATGACTAGCTTTTTAAATATTAAAGTAGATAATTCCAATACTTCAATTAAAATTCATTTTAAAACATTAAATTAATACATATTAAGTGTTTATCAAACATATACAACGCAACATAATTTAGAACTAGTCAATGTAAATAATAAAAGCTTGACATAACATAAATAATAATGAACGTTATTACAAATTTCATCTAAAATGCTGTACAGTTTGTATAAGGGTAAAATGAATACATATAGTTATTATTATTATTATAACCATTAAGTTATACCACAAGTTATATTCGTATCAAATAAATTTCGAATAGTGATTAAAAATATTCTTTATAAAAAAATAAAAAAAAACAGAATTTCATTTTCTGTGAGTATAAAATAATAATAAACTACTAAATAATTCAGAAAACACTATGTTATCGATCGGTAAATGGATACAGGAAATAGATAATAAAAATAATGAAAAATAAAAACAGGTATCTAACATCAAATTTACTCAATACCATTTATATATAAACTTCCACCCATTGCCCTGCCACACCGTAGAGTGCTATACAAATTTCGTTATATTCATTCATATAAATGATAAATATTAAATAATAACAGTAATATATCCTTTCTCTCTCATAATGTTACGTTGCATTTATATTAATATAATTATAAAGGTAAACTTTTTCAACATGAAAATTATTACTTTAATCAATTTTCTGAACATATAGCTAAAGTTTTGTACATTATTATTATTATTATTATTTATTATTTATTATTTATTATTGTTTTTAATATAACGATTGGTTAAATGATGGTATTCGGTAGAATTTGATTATAATTTGTTCGTTACTGTATATTATAAGAATATATAAGCAATAATATTATTATTACGGTTAATTACCTATAATTTAATTTAATGAATTTTTTTTACTCATTGTTTGTTTGCGAGTTGCGACATAAAATAAATATGAATTTAATTGAATTTCATGATATCTAAACAAAAGTATGTAGAATTTTTATTTATTAATGTCATTAATGTGATGGTTTAATATTTATTATATCATTTTAATAATTCGGATTTCAACATTTATTTCATTAGAAAAACAAAATGAAAAGAAAATTATTAAAATACGAAAATCACTCAGGATTGTTAGTTACCGAAGCATAACAATTAAATAATTTTTGATATCTGCTTTTATGGTTATCATGAAGAGATGCTTTTGATTTGATTTGATTTTCATTAAATAACCTTACAATATTGAACTCATTTATATTTGATAGGATATTTATATACTCGCTCATTCTACTTGAACTATCTTCGATTACCATAACAATACCCATAGAATTTTTATGTAATCAAAGAAAAAAAAACTCTATTTGGAAAAATATTGTATTATGTTTAATGTAGATTTAATGCAAGAGGGTAATTTAAATTGGTAATTTCTGCGAACTAAGGTAATCAACAACAACGTAAGCGTATTTTCACTTTAATCCTGCCCGTCTGCTATTTTGTGCCCTGTATTCAACAGTTAAAAGTCATAAAATTTGTTTTTTGTGGATTATACTAACATTCAAAATATTCATTTTCCCTAAATTTATATTTATTTCCGCTGATCTAAGGGAAAATAACCACACACATACATATACTATACAGTGTACATCACAAGCATTATTCATCATAATCCTACTAACTTGGCTATATACACATTTTTATTTATAATATATATATAAATTTTATTTTCAAATAAGTATATTTTGATAAAACGCCTTATTAGACCGTAAAATAATCGGTATATAATATATATGTATAATAATGGATGATGTGTATGGAACCGTAAAATTGTGAAAAATAATCGATATTAATCTGAGGTAAGATGTACATTGTACAGAAACAACATCAAAATATCTATATGTCCGCTATTTATGGCTCTTCCTTGTTTCAATACTTTCAATCTTCCGCATTTTTTTTCCACTCTATTGTATTGCAAGTACCTATATTTAATTTTTGTATTTTTATCTTTATTGATATTTTATTTTTTGTGTGCGTTAGTTTTATTGAATTTATCTATTTTATTTTATAACAGTTGTTAAGTGTTCTAATTTCGTTGGTGTAATATTCATTATACGGGACATATAGACTAGGCACTAGGGTCTAGAGGCACTTATTCAAGTAGAGAACAAAAAAAAAACCGCTATCGATATATGTATAATAATAATACACTAGAAATCATAAATACAGTGAATTATGATGTCTGCAAATATAAAGATAGAGCTCATCGTTAAATGATGAAACCAAAAATAATACTTTATAGAATTTATTGAAACGAAAATAAGAAAGCAAAATAAATAAATAAATATACGAATATATGAACTGAAGATGATGCTTTTAATATTAAGCAGAATTATCTATAATCAGCATCAAAGATGTTTATAATGCCGGAAAATTATAGTATTTAAATGAATAAACAAAACGTTAAATAGCTAAATTTAGTTTATTTTTCTTTTTTCTTCTATTTTTATCAATTCGTCTCTGTTTATTTTTTCATTTTTTTTTTTTATATATATTTCACTTCACTTAAATTCGAAATGAAATATAGTTTAAACGAATAGATAGATATACACTTAAATAGAAGTCAAATGTATATTTATAGTAACTGGCTTAGTTTATTTTTATGAGTATAAATCAAATTACTATATTTATCTACATGGAATGTGTGAATGAACAATTTGCTTTGTTTTTTATTTGCTTAAATCCAAATAAATAATCAATTTTCATTATTTAAGCAGACTTTTAGTAATTATGACCCCATTTATCATTACTAAATTGACATTGATTTATATTTAAGTGGTGGTTATGCAAATTTACATAATTATTTATGAATTATTATTGAATAGGAGGATTTTGGGTCTGGCATAGATGTTTTATGTCTCGTTAAACTTGTCAACAAATGTATTCATAATTATAAATGTTCATGCAAGACAAATACATTTGAGTAATGCGTAGTATATACTTTACATACGCATATGACTAATTTACATGATATTCTTTTTTTTCTGCAGAAGTTATTCTGTACGATAGTATTTAATTGTATATGACAAGTTATGTAATGTACGGGTTTCTTGCTCGGCTTTCTGAATACATGTAGAATATAAGGTTTTAAATATATACTTCTTGTAAGCCGAGATACGCATATACTCAGTATCAGCAGTAGGGTGTATGATAAATTGTGGTAAATATCGTTGAGTATCCATAAACAAAATAACTATAATAGTTAAATATACTTTAATGACACGTTGGATGAAAAACCTAGCAAGGCTAATACAGTTCAGAATTCCGAATTAAAAGTTCTTAAGCATTTGCCACAGAAAAAAATTGTATACGAGATTGTATATCCGTCGGGCCATTGAATTTACCTAACTGTTTCTGAAAAGAAATAAAGCACATTCAGCATTATTGTGATAGGATAAGTATTGATACTGATTCACTTCAAATCCAGAAATCTGTAAGTATCTGAAAATATCATTATTTATCTTTCACTTTTATTATCCAACAGGGCAAACTTTTGCTTTTCATCCTTGAGCCCCACATACGTGATTGATTTATATAAAAAAGAAATTTTAAGTAGGATCTCTAAATTTGATTCTCTTAGATTATACAATCCATAATGGACATGAAAATTTATGAGTAAATACAGAAGAAAAATAAAGCTCAAGTACAAAATTAGAAAATATCAAACTTTTATTTAATTTTTAATTTTTTTTATTTATCCGAAAATTGTTTTTCCTTCTTCTACTTCTACTTTGTGCAAATTATATTTTCGAATTTCATTGTATACAACTTTAACAATACCAAAATACGTAAAGCCTATTGTAGATTCAACGAATTGACAACAAAAAAGAGATGCACGATGGTGTCGTTAAATTAATCAAAGCACACATAATATTAAACTAAGTGTCTTTTTGATTAGAAAACAAAATACGGATACCTATTTAATAAAATGTGATAATGACGATTATAATAATGATGTTGATGATAATGATGAGATAATGATGATGATGATATAAAGCTTTACACATAATCTTATTTAATCATTATAGTCATTAACATAAAAACACAAAGACTTTTAAAGCTTTTAAAACAAAAACAAGTTGTTTTCTTTATTATCTATTATTATATATTAAGAAGCAAATCACGTATTCTAGTTCTAAATTATGTTACTTGCTTTTATTACAAAAAACATAAATGTCTATGTAGATATAACGCACAAAAAATAAAATATTATTATTACGTTGAATGAAATGTTAGTGTCTTTAAGTGCTTTTACCATTCGACTTTTTAAAGGTATAGATAAGTGTAGTGTAGTGATGTATTACAAAAAAGTAATATTTTTTTGATTATATGCGTTATGTTATACAAATAATTATATTATTTTACGATATAATCACTAAGAATTATTAATATCATTCGTGGTCATGCACTTCAAGAGTACTAACAATAACACAAAAATCAATGAATATTTTTTTTGAATTGGTGATCAAACTAACCAAGACAATTATAAATCAATTTTCAAATTATTTTCTTTGTTAACATAATGGTTTGTTATAGGCCACTTTATGGTGACAACTGCCCTCCAGCCGTTACATAAGAAAGACCGGGGGAGTTGTATACGAAATCATGCAACTATCACGTTCTATCTTATACAACTGCTGATACCTGGTGATACCTACACCGGGGATATTGGCTTATTCGATTGGGACTTATTTCGCTATTGTATTGGAATGATTGTCTAACGTTTTATATTATTTTATGGACTTAATATTTCCATCATATTTTGTGTGTAGCTATGTGCAAATTTGAACTTTGAACTTTTTTAATGTAATCACTCGACTTTAAACGTGGGCTAGGTTCAAAATACTTTTGTGGAAATTTGCGGGTGTATTTATGATTTGGATAATGATAGTCTTAAATGTAATCGGATCGAGAACTGCCGATATTTTGTACGAGTGTTACGATATTTGAATATTTCAGAGAGAATATTGTGAAACAGTGTTATATAAATGCAAACTTTCTTTATGTATTAAACGTACGTTTATTTTTACTTTTTAACATTACGTTTTACGTTAAATAAAATTTAAAAAAAAAATGAATAATTTGTTCGACAAAAACTTTATTTTTGTTCTTTTGATTATGCTTTCGAAAGACAAAATTTTAATTTTCACAAAGGGATTTGAATTTCATTCAAAGTTTTCGTATGGTATTTAAGTATTAATCTACAGTAAATGTATTTCATCAAAGTCAACAAGTGAGTTATGACCATGTGAATAATTTTTTTCCACTTTCTAAAATAAATGTTTTAAGTAATCCAACGAACTAAGTACATTCCCAAATGAGAAATAAAAATAAAAAAGAAAGTAAAAATTCAGCATTTTATAGCTGTTATGCGTAAAACCTAAGTTGCTTTGCTATGAGAAATCTATATATCACATTAATAAATCATATTAAATATATTATGGTGCATAGAATTCCAATTGGGCTTTCGATATTATCCCCACATTATTATACAATTTTTTTTTTGTATATATTATTTGCTGTTTCAAAACGGCTGATATATCGAGTACACGATAGCTAACATGGGAGAGTGTATAAATATATGTATTATGGTAATCAAGCTACCAAGTATCAAGTAACAATTGAATAAAATTCATGAAATTCAACCAGATCTATAAATGTGGCTAGGCAACCAAACTAGTGAACATTAACACTTTGATATTCTATTGAATATTTATATATTTAATCTATCTATATTGTCACGAATATAAAATGTACTAAAGGTTGGTTAGTGAAAGATACACAATTTAAAATTTAAATCATCATTATTCCGAAACACGAGAAGAATTTTTTTCTGAAAGAAAAAAAAAAAAAATTAGAAGAATAATAATGGCAGGCATATTTCTGTATTTCATTAATATACCGTAGCCGATGCGATATGATACATTTATTTCTTTCTTTTTTTTTGCTTTTATTTATTAATGTTAAGATAGGTACAAGAAAAGCATCATCAACATAAAAAAAAATATCCTCAAGCGCTATTGATCTTTAATTGTTTTATTTGATTTTGTTTTGAACTAAATAACAAAGTAAACACAATATTGCTTTTAAAGAGAGGAAAAAAATCAACGTGCGACGCTGTACAGTAAAGCAAAGGGTACAAAGCTTCTCTCGATTTTATTCCAAATTAATTTTTATATAGTTTCATGTAATGTTAAAATAGTGAGAGCCTATTTACTTCAATTCAATTCTTATTATTTTTATTATACTTTTTGTTTAATTCGTACATTCATTTCTTATATTATAAAGCTCTCTTTCTTCTGAGTCAAAATACATAATTTTCCTTTCAGCTAAAGCCACAATTCAACATACACAATACAATATAGAAATATAGAAGCGTCCGTTTCGTGTGTTCTTTTGAACCCAGCAAAAAGTTACAATAAAAATTGTTGATTGATGATCTTGCATTTTCCTTTCAACAATGCCTAACTACAATGAATATATAAACAATGAAAATAATAGCAGGTTATAGAGAAAAAGTTGGTGGATCATGGTTGTATTTGTATTTATATTATACATATTGTGAAAGTTGACAGTGGTTGAACCCACCAACCCCCCCCCCCTTGTAAAATTTGTCTTGATAGTTTAGTACATTACATTTTCGGAAAAAAATATATGTGATGTAAATAGTGTTGCATTTTCGACAGCAAATACTG